>CAUYON010138630.1:0-59425 GCA_963573935.1 Arctocebus calabarensis | reverse complement strand
ATTTTATTAGGATGAAATGTTCTGTAGATGTCTGTTAAATCCAGATGTTGAATGGTTAAGTTTAAATCTGAGATTTCTTTACTTAGCTTCTTATTGGAGGATCTATCCAACACTGCTAAAGGAGTGTTAAAATCTCCAACTGATATGGAACATTTTCATCACCCATCACCACACCACTCTCTCTTAACTTAGAGAGTTGTACCTGTCTACTTTGCCCAATTTTCTAGCAAGGTAAGAAATAATCCTTAAGGCCTAACCAGAGCAAAAATGTTTTTCCGATGTCCAACACCTGTTCCTGGGGCTCTGCTGAGTCACTCACCCTCTCTTTATGGTCCCCAAGGGGTTTTGGTGCTGCGGTGATGGCAGAGTGAATGCTACCAACAGAAGACAAACCCCCGCCCCACACTTGCCACCCATCAGCACAACTGTCAGCCTGGCTCAGATTTCGGAATCTTTATTCCTCAGGAAGCTGGGAGAACTAGAAAGAAGCCAGTGAGAGCCTTCAGAGGCCAAGAGACATGTATTAATCCGTGAACTGACCATGTTTGAACATGGGTGTGGTCACAGGGGTGAGCGTGTCTGTCTCTAGCAGAACTCCTGAATAGAAAAGAACCCATTTACCAGGGATGGGCAGGAGGGAGAGGGAGAGAGGGAGACACAGGCACCCATGGTTTCAGCTGAGACTTTTCTGTCATAGCCAACTAGAGTAAACAGAACCTCTATGCATCTCCGTTCTCTTAGTTCTCCCTCCTAACCTTGGAAATCTTTCCTGAGGACTGAGACTGTAGACCCAGTTCCTGGAAGTAGGAAAAAGACTTTCTTTCTCCATGCCTCAGTTTCTTTTCCCATAAAATAGGAACAGCAATATTGGCCTAATGGGGTTGTGTGGAATTGCTTAGATGACGAGTGCCAGTGTGCTGCACACACAGAAGGTGACTGTTCCCAGCCAGCAGGCCTTTCTCCCTCTCCCTCACCTACCTCTGTCCAGCCTAAGGAGCCACCATCCTCTGGCCTCCTGCCTCCTCCCTGCACAGCCTGGCAACTCCAGCCATATTCTGGATTCAGTCCCAGCCCACTTGGCTGAGGCCTGGCATCCACTGCACTTACTATTCCAGGCAGGCACCCTGTGATTTAGTTTTCTAGTGAGTTAATTGCAAAATCCATATGGAGCAGGGAGAAAACACCAACTAAGCTTGCCACGAGAAGCAGGGAATGGCGGGAGCTCTCCATCTTGGCCAGGGCAGCCCTGAGAGGCAGGGAGGAAGAGGCTGCCACGCTGTCTACAGAAAGCCAAACCTGCCACGGTCAAGGGGAGGCGTGCAGGGTTCAAGTAATTCTGCTATGACTTTTATTTTCATTTCTTCAGATAAAAATCTCTCTCAAGGTTTAGAAACCTGCAACGGGTAGAAAGAATAGGTCATCAAATCTCAGTGTGCTTAAAAAGCACCTGGGAGGTTTATTCAAAATGCAGATTCTCAAGTGTCTCACACCAGAGTTTCATCCAATATGCTTGGGATGTACACCCGAGAATGTACACCCTGTAGTGCTCAGTGCAGGCGATCTGCAGCACAGTGTCCAGAAACAACCATGAGAAGGAAACGTCAATAATTCACAAGTCGGAAGAAGTTAGAATTAGTCCTTAGCTCTTGAGCAAGCCACTTTGTCCCCCAGAGCCTGAGATTGCTTATCTCTAGAGCAGCAATGAGAATACCTACCTAACAGGACCATTGAGAGAGTAACATAACAGATGCTAATAGCCCTTAACACAACTCTCGGAAGGCACTCGCCCTGCCCCCCAAATAAAAATCAAAGAAACAATTTACTTTCTTTTCCTGGAGAAGGTTCTCTCTAAAACTGGCCTGGGGCATCTTTGCTCCTGAATATTAATACATTTTTGTACATGCTTACAAGCTACAACATCCAAACAGGAGCCTTTGGGGGAAGCCAGCTCTTGTTTTGAAAGCACTTTGAAGATGAAAAGGTGTCAGATCCTCCAGGGACTTGGTTAGTAGAAGTTAAAACAAATGTTTATTTTAATTTGGTGAATTCTATTTTATTAAAGGCTTTTGGAAAATGGAAGTACTATTTATGTTGTCACAAGGGAACCAAGTTTTGAAGAGTTTGCAGTTAATTCATTCATTCATTTAAGAAACATTTATTGAGCACCTGGTGCCAGGCCAGATGAACAAGTGCCAGCCCTCTGGGGGGATCAGGGTCAAACAATGACAGCCACTTTGTTCTCATGGGAGGGGGTGGCCTGCAGGAGTCCAGAGAGCAGTGACTTTGCTCAGCCCAAGGTTCTGGGTCTTAGGTACAGCAGGCAATGACCTCACTTGGAAAGCACTCAAATTGATATGCAATTTAAAAATGAATTCAGGTATCAATAAATGTGCAATTCAAAATTCTTGGAGGAAAGAACTATTTTCTCCAGTGATTACCCCCGCACTTTTAATTTCTTAGACATTCATGAAGGTTAGGAAGACTCTCTCCCTAATATCCAAGTGCAGGTTCCATGGGTACTTCAGATTCCACAATGTCTAATGGCTTATTATTTTTCTCTATGCACTTCCTTGCTGCATCTGCACAGCTACCCTTCCACGATCTTGATGTCTGTATATCTCTGAACAAGTATGTTAAAATCTAACCTGCAATCCGGTGATACTCAGTGATAGAGTCTTTGGAGGTGATTAGGTCATGAGGGCTCTGTCCTCATGAATGGGATTAGTGCCCCCTGTAAAAGAGGCCCAAGAGAGCTTGTTTGTCTCCCTTCCACCACGTGAGGACACAGAGAGAGGCACCGCTCAATCTAACGCCACTGCTGATGACAGGAAGCAGAGGGCAAGCCCTTTCTAGACACGGAATCTACTGGCACCTTGATTTTAGACTTCTCATCCTCTAGAAGTGTGAGTAATAAATTTCTGTTGTTTGTAACTTACTCAGTCTAAGGTATTTTGTTAAAGCAGCCTGAATGGCATAAGACAGCAGTTCCCAACCTTTTTGGCACCAGGGACTGGTTTCATGGATGATAACTTTTTCATGGATTGGGGGGTTGATCAATCAACCTAGATCCCTCAAATGCATAGTTTATAGTAGGGTTCTCACCCCTCTAAGAATCTAATGCCACCACTGCTGTGACAGGAAGCAGACTCAGGTGGCAACAAGAGTGATGGGGAGCAGTTGTAAATACAGATGAAGCTTTGCACTCACTCACCCACTGCTCACCTCCTGCTGGGTGGCCTGGTTCCTGGACTGGTACCAGTCTGCAGCCTGGGGGTTGGAGATCGCAGTCTGAGACATACCCTAGTCAAAAGCCATGCCATAAACCTGTGTCCATTGCCTCTCTTACAACCAATATCTAGTTATCAAATTTTATTAGTTCTTTCACTCTGAAAGCTATCTGCATGATCACTACTCTAATTCCAGGGGCTATAATCCATCTCTGACTCTCCTCTGTTGGGTAGAACCAGGGTAATCATTCCAAAATGTACCTGTGGATTACATCCCTTCCTAGAAAGCCTTTCAATGGCTCGCCCTCCCCTACAGAATAACATTCATACACCTACCTGTGCTGCCCAAGTCCCTGCCTATCTAGTCTCACCCCTTCCCCTACAAGCCACCGCTCCTGCAGTCACACATATCTGCACACCTGCGCATGCCACGAAGAGTAGCACCCCCGACCCCCCACCCTGCGAGGCAGAGCAGGGCTTCCTCCTGTCAGTTCTCACATCACAACTCCTCGTCCCCCTCTCAACACATTTTTGACTTTTCTCAGCTGTCTGCCTTCACTTGTCTCTTCTGAAACATTGCAGAGGATGGTGTTCCATTATGTTGATACCTTGATGCTTTGAATCCTAAGCTGCATAGGGACTTCTGGTGCCTGCCCTATTATTCCCCTGCCCCTTTGTCATTTGGTGGGCCACATGACTAAGTCAGACTTGCAGGCTATAAGAAGAAGCCCCCCAAAACCATTTGCTCTAGACACAGTAGCTACAAGGTGGTAGAGCCCCATCATCTTCAGTGCTTGAGAGACCATGTGGAGTAAATTCTCTCCACCTCCACCAAAGCCCACAGGGTACACAACACGAGAAATACACTCTGCTAAGCCACTGAGATATTAGGGTTGTTTTGTTTACTGTAACATAAGTTGACCATTTGTTGTGCATTTAGCCATTAACCTATACTAACGAAACAGAAATCTATGTCTGCCTATAAGCACTAAAACTGAACATGGAAATACCAGGTTCTCCATAAATATCTGATGAATGATTGAATACTGACTGGATAAATGAATGTATACAAGAAAAAGAATACAAGATCTGGATCTCTCTTCCCCCCACTACTGCAATGGTGTTTTATCTCTATCCTGAGGCAGGATTTAACTTTCTGATTCCTCTCTCTGAAGTATCTCTGCACTGATGCCAACCAAAAACTAAGTGCAAACTCTGGCGGATGCCTCTTTGTCTAGAGGAAGGGCACAGGTGACATATTTTTTTGCTGGTTTTACACCAAGCCATAATCCCAGTGACTTTGAACTTCATGCTTCCAGGATCACAGCTGGGCTTGACCCTAAGGATGGGGATTCCCCAGCTCCCTAAAACAAAGGATCTAATTCTGAACACCCCCCACTCCCCCCAGATTAAAGAATGGCCCCATTAGACCATATATCTTCTTACATGTGGGGAAAATATTCAGTAGTTACCCTTACATCTTCTAGCACATTTTGGTTAAGCACAAGAGCAAAGCTGGGAGTTTTGGATTGATTCTACATCTTTTCAAAAACAAACACAAACAGAAAGAATGTCATTCCAAAGTCAAAGCTTACTAAAATAACTGCTTAGCAAGAAGGTCAGGGAACTAACAAAAATGTCTAGCAGGGAGCCTCTTGCTAATCAGGTTAGGAAGAGCATAGGTAGCAGTGTGGAGAAGGGAGCGGGCTTGGGTGCCTGGACAGCAGGGACACTGGGCAGGGGATTGCCAGGGCCCTTGGCAAGAGGAGGCAGAGGAACTGTCCTTGGCCAAGGTCTGTTTTTGCCATCTATGTGGTTTCTTCACTCTGCCTGTGCTTTGCTAAAATTAGCTTGTGAGTGCTGGAGCTGAAACCAGGCAGAAGCACACAGTACAGGGAGGGGTTCATAACCATTGCACCCTGTAGGAGCCGTGGGACTTTGGGTGAGTCCCTGACCTTTGTGATTCTTATGTATAAAGTAGGGGTGAAATACAGCAACTACCCAGTGCTTTAAGGATTACACACATTTCCTGTGTTAAAACAGAAAACATGTCTCTAGAGCACTGATGTTCAACTGGTATGCCATGGCACACTGGTGTACCATGAAAATTTTTAGAGATCATCAATAATTTTCAAATGATGTTCAAAGCAGGGCAGTGCCTGTAGCTCAGCGGCTAGGACACCAGCCACATACTCTGGGGCTGGCAAGTTCAAACCCGGCCGGGGCTTGCCAAACAATGACAACAAAAAAACGACAACAACAACAAAAAAATAGCCAAGCGTTGTGGTGGGTGCCTGTGGTCCCAGCTACTTGGGAGGCTGAGACAAGAGAATTGCTTAAGCCCAAGAGTTTGAGGTTGCTGCGAGCTGTGACTCCACAGCACTCTACCAAGGGTGACACAGTGAGACTCTGTTTCAAAAAAAAAAAAAAAAAGAAAAGAAAAGAAAAAAGAAAGACGTTTAAAGCATATTCTTGCTTTTTTACTCTTTTTCTGGATCAACAAAATTTAAGTTTGCACAGAAGTTCAACTACAGGTTCAAGTGTGCTGTGAGATAAAAATTTGGAAAACACTCATCTACAAGCATCCCCTCACCCCAAATGCTCATGTGTCCCAAGGCTGATCCCACAGATGCACCCAATGAACGTGTGTTAAAGAGATGAGCAAAGAATATGCTCTAGGATGTTTTTTTTTAAAGTTTATTTATTGTAGAAATCTATTCATGACATAAAATGTGGCATTTCAAAGTGCATAATTCAGTGGCATTTAGGATATTCTCAGTGTCACGCAGCCATCACTGCTACCTATATCTAGAACATTTTTGTATTCCACAAAGAAACCCTCCATACCCATTAAGCGGTTACTCCCTCCCCCACCTTCCTGAGTCTATGGCTGTGTTAGCAAAACATCAATACTGTCAAACACTATTGGTAAATATCACTTGGGCAAGAGAGTTGGCAGGGGCTGGTCCAGCAGGGATTTACTTCCTGTGTGACCTCGTGCAAGCTCATGTCTGTGGAAGGCACAGGCAGGTTCATAGCCCCAGGTCCACCTGGCATGCAGGGAGCTGGGAAGGAGCCTAGTGGAGCTGGAATCGTTAGGGCAGAGTGGTGAGAGATGGGGCTGAGGAACTTGATGCAGACAGATGTGGATCTAAGTCTATGAATCAGTGAAGGGAAGGAGCCGCAGCCTCATCTTCTGTGGAGCGTGGTCTGGGGATGCTTTGTGTTTTTAATGGTAGTATACAGAGATTTTTTTTTTTTAATGATGTGTTATTGAATTTTCTAATATTTTAATTGTTGGGATTCATTGAGGTTACAAAGGACCAGGTTATGTTGATTGCATTGTTAGATAAGGACCCTCTTATAATTGTATCCCACCTGCAAAAGGTGTACCACACCCCGTGTCCCCCACCCCCTCCCTCCTTCCCTTTCTCTGCTCTCCCCTTCCCCCATCCCCACCGTGTAGTAGGACATTAATTGTCCTCATATCAGAGTCGAGTGCATAGGATTCTTGCTTCTCCATTCTTGTGATGCTTTACTAAGACGAATGTGTTCCACCTCCATCCAGGTTAATACAAAGGATGTAAAGTCTCCATCTTTTTTAGAGGCTATGTATTCCATGGTATACATAGACAACAGCTTGTTAATCCATTCCCAGGTTGTTGGGCATTTAGGCTATTTCCACATTTTGGCCACTGTAAATTGTCCACTGCAATAAACACTTTAGTGCAAGTGTCCCTACATAAAAGGATTTTTTTTTTTGTCTGGGTAGATGCTCAGCAAAGGGATTGCAGGATCAGAAGGGAGTCTAGCCTGAGTTCTTTGAGGGCTCTCCATACTTCCTTCTGAACAGGTTGCATCAGTTTGCAGTCTGACCAGCACTTTAGGAGGAAAGGGATAGAGGACATGTTACTGCCATGTCTTCAGGGAGGGCCCTGACCCAGCTGCTGGTGGGGCACAAGCTGCAGAGAAGCCCAACTTGGAGGCAGGCAGCAGACAGTTAATGAGTGATTTATTGGTGCTACCGCAGAAGCAGTTTCCCTGGGACTTGTTCCTAATTAATAACCACTAACTGAATGATGCCTCTTCTTTTTTTTTTTTAGATGTTAAAAAAAGGCCCCCAAAGCCTTTCTTCCCCATCTTACTGGGAGACCAGATTTCACCTTTGCTTGCTGGCTGAGTCTAAAATACAGCATGTATTTGGCAGGAATCCCCACCCACTCTTTCCCTCTTGTGCGGACGCACACAAACACATCCTCATGTACAGCCAAATCACACAGTCTTGTTCATGTCCTCCCGCATACTACATTTGTTCCTAAACTAATAGGATTACGCTGACAGTGCCACACTCACATGCTGTCAAGTGCATTTGCACTTTACACTTGCAATCACGCAGACATATGCATTCCTGTACCGTCACACCCGTGGATCTGCATGCAGCCACACGCCCTGCCAGTGCAGGAGAGGCCACAGGGTCATCCACTTGGTCTCAGGCAGGGGTCTTCTCTGTGGCATCACGGCTGACTCACTTAGAAAGGGCCTAAGGTTGGGTGCCCTGACCCAGCTTGCACAGCGGTGAGGTGGTACGAACCAGGGAAAGGCAACTGTAGCCAGGCCTCGGGGCCCTATGGTCCAGCATGGAGAGTGGCCACTGCTCTGGGGTTTGTCCTAAAACAGTTTCTGCTGTTACAGCTCACGGGGCACTCACTCTGAGGCAGGTTTCTGAGTGGCTGGGGCTTCAAAGTGCCTGGCATCATGTGCCTCATTCCTAATGGGCATCGCTTATGGGAAGAACTAGCCCTCCACCCCCTAAAAAGAAGTATTGAGGTTCTAACCCCCAGCATGGAAGGATGCAGCCTTATTTGGAAGTAGAGTCAGTGCATTTGTAGTTAGTGAAGATGCGGTTACACAGGAGGAGGGCGGGAAACACTCCAACATGACTAGTGTCCTGTGAGAAGATAGAACCACATGGGGAAGACGTCAAGTGATGACAAAGGCAGAGATGGCAGTGACACCACAGCAAGCCAAAGAAAGCCAAAGATGGCCAGCAGCCTGCTAGGTGCTAGGAAGAAGCAGGGAAGGAGCCGTACAGGTTTCAGAGAGACCATGGCTCTGTCCTTACCAGTGTGTCAGACTTGTGGCCTCCAGAACTATGAAATGATACATTTCTGTTGGTTTAAGGTACTCGGCTTGTGGTACTTTGTTACAGGAGCCCCAGGAAACGAATACAGCATTCCACAAATATTAGATCCATTCTCTTGTTTCCTCTTCCTGAGGCTCAGTCTAGTATTCTGAACCATGGGATTGCACCCCATTCTAGTCTACCGTATGTATGGAATCTCATGTGCCAGGCCCTGATTACACTAAGACAGACGGATAAAACATGGCCTTGCCAACATCAACATAGAGCTGTAGAAAGGTTTCAGATTAAGAACATTGTGGACCACTGATGAAAAAATAATGCCTCTGACTGAGGGACAGACTTAAAATGCTCTTCTAATTCCTTTCCTCCTCCATGAAGCAATCCTGAGCCACTGACAGGGATGGCAAGGTTAACCATCACTCCTACTCAAAAGGTTTCACCCCAGCTTTTGGGCTTTAGATGCTGAGCTTCATCAAGACATCGTCGTGGTGGAATGCACAGGCAATTAATAATGGGCAGCTCTTTTTCCTATTAATTAGCCAGCCATGCAGGAATAAAAAATAGACCAAGCTCACTCTTGCTCTCTGGCTCTCTGAGGATGGTGGTGTGTAACACACTTTGCTGGTGTGTTAGGACATAACTTTTTTTTTTCCCCTCAGTTCAAGTTAATTAGAAACTACAAAAGATCAATGGGCTGATGCCCTCTAGTGATACATCATACAATTCGATGCCAGAGCCTCGGCTTCTGTGGGTCATGACATTTTGTGACTTTGTTAGTTCCCAGTCTATGAGCACACTTTGGATAAGTCTCAGTGCTGTCCTGCTTCTTGGCCTAACACCAGTCTCAGTGAGCACTCAGGCAAGACTTCCCTCTCATCGCCCGTCTACACCTACATCAAGGAGGCCTGGGGCAGTGAGGAAAGTGCAAGTTTGGAGTTGGGCAGTTATCTCTGCATGATTCAGCTTCTACCACTTGTTAGGTAGCCTGAGGGATGGCACTTAACTTGTCTGAGTCCCTATTTCCTTATCTGCAGAAGAAGAAAATACCAATCTTGCATTACAATGTGAAGAAAATGAAAATATCTTAAGATATAAGAAAATGAAATGACATTATGCATTTAAAGAGGCTCATGTAGTCTCTGACCTAAAATAAGTACTCCATAAATGATAAGCATTATTAAATAAGCAATTATTTAGTAGTGCTTAATTCATACACAATAATACCTATTATTAAATGTGTCATTTTCATTATTATTTTCCCTGGACACAGATTTGTCATGGGTACAGGTCACTGTAGGCCCTGGAAGTCCCTGTCATACCTGGTACAGTTGCTCTATTCCTTCGTCTTTTGGTTGGGGATAAGAAAGAGAGGCATAGTCCCCGACAGCCAGGAGCAGGCCTGGCACTCAGGGCGAAGTGGCAGCGTTCTCCTGTCGAATAGAGACAATTGCGTGTACCAGCCTTAGCCAAGGTGACTCTGACTGTAATGGATCAAGACAAAAATGAGGCTCCTGTGCAGTCATGTCTGAACTCAGACAAAAACAAGGACACTGTTCAAACCACAAAATGACCAGACATCCCCATATTGCCTAGTATGAGCGATTGCTATGTCTTTTCTAATTGCCACTTTAACTTACTGTCATTCCCTACCTCCTATGTATGATTTATTAAGATACCTCAGCACAAAATTGCCTCTGTTCCCTGACAGGATCCATCCCAGTGCAAAACCCCACTTCCTTGAAGCCACCGCATAGCATGTAACGCAAGGCTAACCCTGTACGTCCTTTCTGACACCCTCCAGGGTGGGCATTCTTCGTTGTTGCAGAGTCAGCGAACTCATCTTTGTTCAATTAACTGTAGGTGAGTTTCTGGTGGCTGTCGGCTGGACATTACCAGGGATTCTAATGTCACCCTACCCTGCAGGGAGTCTGATTCACGGTAGCAGGGTGTCTGGAACTTTTCCACACCTGGCCACTAGGGAGCGCTTTCTTTCCAGCCCACTTTCTCTATCAAACAGGTGTCCTGGCCCCTCATCCTCCAATCTGTCTCTTTTGCCATTGGAACTCTTGAAAATGGTGTTCAGATGGGGTGGGGGTGAGAGGCTGCTCTGGTGCACAATCTCCTTCCTGTGGTCCTGTCCCAGCTCTCTCTGGGTCAGGTGATCAGAACTGCAGGGGATCTTTGGTATCCTTTTATCTAATTGGCCAGCAGGGCTGGGTTTCTCTTGCTGATTCTCTGACGGCTCTTCCTGCTACCCAGAGTCCATTCACAGCACTGACATATCCCTGTGCAGGGTGACAGCCTAGGTAGGGGTCCATCGTCTTCTCCACAACATGAGCCCCCAAGACAGAGACCACCCCTGCTGCTTCCAAGCTGCCCTCCTGCAGCCCTACAGCAGTAGAGCCTGCCTGGCACATGGCTGGACCTGGAAGCACATGGTTAGTCACTGAGTGTCACAACCACACTGTGACAGACCCTCCTCCACCCCCAATTCAGTAGCACCAGTATGGAAACACTGTCCTACTCTGAGAGTCATTTGAACAAACTTTCTTTTCCCCTGAGTAAGACCTGCCATTTCATTTTGTTTTCACTTCCACTGCCAGCACTAGCAGCAAGCTTTCCATATTGGGCAATTTCTAACAGATAAAGTTTCCTGCATAAAGGATGGTGAGTAGAGAAGAGTCACCCAGCCGTTCTGAGAAGCATGCACTGGGTGGCCTCCTGGGACCACTCGCTGGTAAGCAGGACGGCAGTCTGAGAGGCAGTGTGCAGGCCTCAGCCCGCCTCCTTGCAGGGTTGGCCCTAGGGTGGTAGTCGGTGGTGGATAGCTACCTGTTTGGTATATGATAAGGTGGGTCGCTGTGCCTAGACCATACAAATAACAAGTTTATGTTAAATACCCGCTTTCCTTCTGTGACCCTGCATTCGGTCCCTGCTAGGCAGAGGGTACCTAGTGACCGGCCCCTGGGTCTGTCTTGAGCTTCCCTGGTCGGCAGCACCTTGCAGGTATCACCACAACTCATGGCTGAAGGAATGAGGCATATTTGTGTGAGTGCTAAGAGAGGGCTCGGGAGTTTGTGCCTGGTTTCCTCCTCAATTTGTCCCACATACCTTTTTCCTTTGTTAATCTTGCTTTGTATCTTTTTGCTCTAAAACATTTTAACCAAGGTATGACTATATTCTGAGCCCTTAGGTCCTTCTAGAGACCCATTGAACCGTGGGCACACCCTGACACAGGCTCCCAGGGGGAAGGTCCACCGTCAGGGTTCACAGTCAGGGTGTGGACTCGGGGGCCTGAGCTGAGGAAACGTCATAATTTATGAAACGGCAGGTATTAAAGGGCATTGTGAGTTATTATACACTCCCTCCTTGTGAATAATAATGGCCACGCTGCCAGAGCAGACTTTCTGGAAGAGCTTTTTAAATCTAGCTGGGGAAAAAAATGATAGTATTTTCCCCAAATAAAAGCCACTCTTTAGCACTACTAAGTCTAGTGCTGAGGTTATAAATTATTGAAGGCCACGGGTGCAGGTAGAAAGGAAGATACGTCCCCTGGGCTCCGGACGTTTCCCTCTTGGCCACCAAGTGGGGTCGCCAGCAGAGAGGGCAGAGTGGGAGAGATGCCTGAGGCGCCTCGCCCCTAGCTGCTGCCTAACCTCTGACTGCTCTGTTTGGTTCCCACTTGAAGAGGTGCCTCCTGCATGCTCACCACCCACTTCACACCGCAGACTGGCTCCGTTCTCCTCCCTTTTCCATCTTTACAAGCAGCTGGAATGGTAAACAATTTCCCTTTGTTTCTACCATGCTTTGAGCCTAGTTTGCTCCCTAGACGGCTGTCCTGCTTGGAGGCGCCTCCAGGAAGGCACTCTGCACAAAACCAAGTACAGCAAACTCATTTAGAAGCCAGGCTGCTGAGTGGTGGTGGAGAGACAAATTCTCTCTGAAGTGTCTGGAACATGAAAGGTTTGCTAGTTATCTTGGGTGGCGGGGGAAGGATACTTCCAGAAGAAGGAAACTTCCCACGCAGCAGTCTGGGAGAAGTTGGCCTAAGGAAAGCCAGGCGTGCTGGAGCCCTTTCACACTTGGCCGAGGTGCTTAGGACATGGTCGCTGGCCATGAGAGGCAGGCTGACCAGATGCCAGAGAGCACTATGAACAGCTGTGTGTGGGTGTGGAGTCAGACAGACCTGGGCGGGGATCCTGATTCTGCTTCTCACCAGCTGCCCCATCTCAGAGCATTTCCAAACAATGATGAGAGCGATATCTACCTCAAAGCTTGTTGCAAGTGTTAAACAAAATATGAAAACACTTCGTAAGTCATGAAATATGGTGTGAATAATAATAAGAATGATAATAATACTAACACCATACCCTTATATAGTGTTCTTTGTGTGCCAGGCACTATTCTAAGTGTTTTAACTCTCTTAACTCATTTTATCCTTACAACTATACTGTGACATATAGACTAGAATTATCCTCACTTTTTTTTTTTTTTTTCCTTGCAGATTTTGGCTGGGGCTGGGTTTGAACCTGCCACCTCTGGCATATGGGGCCAGTGTCCTACTCCTTTGAGCCACTGGCGCAGCCCGAATTATTCTCACTTTTACAGGTGAGGAAATTGAGGCATGGAGAAGTCAAAAGCCTTGCTTTTTGTAACATAAGTGAAAGAGCGAGGGTTCAAGCCCAGGCAGACCAGCTCCAGAGTTTGTGCTTATATGTGTGAGTCACTAAGTGGGTTTTAGAGGGACTGGTCTGATACACTGGTACCTTTTTAACCCACAAAAGTATTAGCTGTCATTCACTCAAATAGTTTTATATTCTCACCTCTATCGGGGTAAAAGCTTCAGATTTAGATAGCCCTGGGTTACTACCTGGCTGGCAAGTTCCTTATATTTTCATCACCTGTAAAATGGGAATAACAGTCCCTATTTTGTAGGCCGATCACGATAAAGAAATGAAACAATACGATGTGGCTCACTGCACATGTATAATAAATAATAAGTATTATTGTTTCAGTTATTGACAGGTAGAGTTCATGAGTAAAAAGGAAATAGAGAAAGGATCAGGAGGATGAATCAAGGAAGAAACATAGGAGGGAGAGGACCAGTTAGCAGTATTGATCGGGGCTTAGGTACCTTTTCAGATTCTCTTGGGGCGCCATCGCCCAGATGCTCAGCCCACTGATTCCCCTCAGCTACCACTGACAAGTCAGTCCCTCCGGAGCCCCCTGAGTTCTGCTGCCAGGATCCAGGACTGGGTAACGGCTTGTCCCACCTCCGTCCCACAGACGGCTTGGGAGGTGTGACTTCTATGTCCGTCTCCTTCCAGCTTGTTGGGACGCACTGGATGTGTTTTTGTTGGAAACACATCAGCTTTCTCTGCTTCTCATCTTTCTTTGCCTCCCTTTCCTACTCCTTCCCTGGAGGCCCTGAGATTGCATCTCTCATTAAAGCATCAGCATTTAACACTTGCCTCAGCTCTGCTTTCTAGGAAATTCGGGCTGAATCAAGTTTATCAGGACCAGAAGACAGGAATTAGATATGCAAGCAAATTCTTTACAAACACACTCTGATAACTGGGCACCCACTTGGGCATCCTCTGAAGGATCCTTAAAGTCAAGACTTAGCAGAAGCAGGACTTGGGATTATTGGTAGGTCTAATGCATGGTTGGTTATCTAGGGTTAATGCTTTATGCATGTAGGCTCCAGCCAGACCTGCAGCTTTGCTCTATTGAACTGCTTGAAATTCAAAGCTAACGGCAATTCCAGTCTCCTCAAGATCAAGTTCACCCTAGATGTCTATCCATACCTGAATCAGCAAAAGTATTCACACCTTTAACTTTTCCCTGCTTAAAGCTTTTCTGTAGCTCCTCATTAACTTCCAGAGAAAGACTGAACTCCCCAGCCAGTAATTTGGAGCCGGTCTGCACCATGATGGAACCAACTTTCCTCTCTGGCTCATCTCTTAATCCCACAGGCCTTAGCCAGAGTGAACATTTGCTGTTTCCTAAATAGCACTCTGGCCGGGATGGCCCCAAGTCCTCTGCTTATCCAGTGAGCTTCCTTACCGCTTCCTTACCACTTCCTGCCATCAGGGAAGTGGGATTTGTCATGTTGGAGAGAGTTTGAGGGAAGGTCTTGCTCTCTCTAAGAGCCCTTTCTTAAAGACTATTTTGTGAGGTTTGTACGGTCCTTGGTTCCAGGGGTCCATTGAGTCAGTGCTCATGCATCAAACCCATATGAACTCCCAGAGCCGATCCTCATCTTTCCTCCCATGCTCCTGTCCAGCCCAAAGTCAAGGAGACAAGCCATTTCTTTTCTTTTCTTTTTGCAGTTTTTGGCCAGGGCTGGGTTTGAACCCACCACCTCCGGCATATGGGGCCAGCGCCCTACTCTGTTGAGCCACAGGCACTGCCCGAGACAAGCCATTTCTATATGGTAGCCTGTCTTCCTGGTCTGATTAGCATGAAATTAAATTTATGGGAGGATCGTGGGTTGGGAAAGGCTCAGTTCCACCAGACATGCTAGTTCCTTGTTGTGCTCATCTGAGTCTGCCCTGGGCTCCACTTTGGTTGCCTTTGCGCTCAGTGGAGAGATCCCAGTGGTTCTGTGAACTCAGCTTGTCACTTGTCCAGCCCCTGTGTCCTCTTCCTAAGCCAGTGCTCCTTGTTGGGGGAGGCTTTTTCTGTGGTTCTTGCAGCCCCTAGCTACCCAAGGGCTTATCAGTCACTCAAAGGCCATTTATATGGGCAAGAGCTGGGAGAGGGGCGAGAGGAGATGGCCAGATTATAAACCAGGGGTTTCTACATGATCATTATACAAGCTCTGTGACCTTCAACAAGTCTGTCTGGTCCCAGAGCCCATCTTCTTTCAACTCAAGACTGTTACTTCATGAATCATAGAATTTTTGAGCTATAAGGGGTCCTTAAAGGAAGGGATTGACTTCACAAGGCCCAGCTATGTGCCAGGTGCCATCTTTACTGAAATCCAAGTAACAGATACATTTTACACGATGACCCTAGTACATATGCTGTGTGTAAAATGTAACTGAAATAAACATTTCAGAAAACCATACTCATCTTGTTGTGTACCATGTGCTCTGTTTTGCTTCTTTCTGTTCTATTTATTATTATTTTAAATGGTGGTGCTGAGCTATAAAATTTATTTCACCGTCGGTTATGACCCACAATTTAGAAAATGCTATCCTGTTCTTTTCATGCTCATAGTCATCCTCATCACAACCTTAGGAGGTCAACATTTATTTATTCCTGTGTTACAGATGAAGAGACTGAGGCTTAACGAGATTCCATAATTTACACAAAAACACCCAATTCCTAAGTGGCGAAGCTGGGATTCTGAGTTTGACTCCAAAGCCCATTCTCACTGCCTGAGATCCCAATGCCCCTATTTGGCTGATGGGAAGAGTAAAGATTAGAGAGAAGTGACTGGTCCAAGGTCACACTGGGACTGGTGACACAGCCTAAAATCGAAACCAGATTCTTCCCTGGACTCCACATGCCCAGTAATGGAACTAAGCTCCCTTGGGCAAAAAGCTCTTTTCCCAGCATCCGTTATTCTTTTTTTTCCCTGGAAGTCATCCTAGGTCAGACAGAGTTCAAATAAGCTAGAAACTCACTTTCCTTGGACAAAGCTGAGTTTACTAATGGGGAAAAAATGCTTCTTGAACGTGTTTCAGTAGGAAGCTTGTCACTGTGCAACGCTTCCCCTGAAATTGAAAGTCATGTTGGCTCAAATCAAGAGCAAAATTCTTGTTTGCTGCACCTCTCTGCACACTCAGTGGGTCTTGACCGAGTTTCAAGAATGCAATCTATCTTAATTTAGCATGGCTCTGAATCTCCCTGTCTCCCTTTCATCCTTCCCCAGCTCAGAAATGGGGTGCTTTTGTATTAGTTTTGTGCTGTCCATCAGGGAGAGTCACAGCGCTTGCCAGAGGGAGTAGAGGTGGGGTTCATTTAATCTGAACCAGGACTTCTTAAAGTTCTTTGACAAGGGACTCCCAAGAACAAGTGTAGTAGCTGTGCGGTGTGGATTCCAGGCTCCAGGCCATCCCAGCGGAGCAGGCACTGTGGAGGGGAGGCCCCAAGTCAGACTTCACCAAGGCAGCTTGAGGAGCTGAGCAGAGGGAGGGGCTGAAATGAGGACGAAGGGAAGCCCAGGTTGTAACAGGACAATGGTGTCAAGAATCTTACATGGAAAATAAGACAAGGCTGGCAATGGGAAGCAGGCAGCAAGGAACAAAAACAAGACCAGTAGCAGCAGGATGGAACAAAGACTGAGGGACGGGTAAGGAATGCAGTTCATAATCAAAGCCATGAACCACGAGCAAGAAGAGAGCATGGGATGGGCCTGGGGCAGAAAGAAAAGTTCCTGCAACTGGGTCAAAGTAGCCAGGAGGCCGGGGGAGGAGTGCATGTGAGCTCCCTCTCCTTAGGTAGGAGGCCCGTTTGGGTCACAGAACCTAAGAGAACTGAGGTTGTTTTCAAAGCTCAGTTGGGCAGAGCAGGCATGAGAAAGGCTCTGTTTGGTTCAGTGGATAACGATACCACCCTCTGCCTTTATGTCTCACCCTGGTCTGAGCCTCCATTGTCCCTTTCCTAGGTTGCTGCAGTAGCTCCTTCTGCCTTGGCCCATTAGAGCAACAGAGCTTCCAGAAGGATCCTGTTCCAGCACTGGTGAGACCTTTCCATGGCTCAGAACTCTCCCATGGCTCCCTATGCCCTGGCCTGCACACACCTCACATCACGTCACCTCTTTGGCCTCTCACACTCCTCCAGGCCCTCTGGCTTCTGTGCTGCATTTCAAATAAGCGACACATGCTCGCCTTCCCTTCCCACTGCTGCATTTACTTTTCTCCCAGACATTTCACAACTTGCCCCCTCACCTACTGCAAGACTTTGCCCAAATGTCACCTTCTCTGTGAACCCTTCTCTGCTACTATGTTTAAAACTGTAGCCCAACCCTCAACCCTAGGCCTCACTCCCCCACCCCTTCCATAACACATATCATCTAGAGATGCTCTATGTAATTTAGTTGTTTAACTGGCTTATTATCAGCCTCCCTGCTAGAATGTAATTGCTCCATGAGAGGGATGGTTTTGTCTGCTTTGATCATTGCTGGAAGCCTGATATCTAAAACAGGACCTGGCACATAGCAAGTGCTCAAAAAATGGTTGCGAAATGACAATTCACCTAACTTGCCACCATACCTCTTAGCACACCCTGCCCTATATTCCCAGCTGCACACTTGTTTTCCGGCCTCGTGGGACACACTTTCTATCTGTGTACCTCCAGGCTTTGTGCACACAAAATGCCCCTTTCTACCTCGAAACCTAGGGACCAGCACCTGTTCCACAAAACCCTCCCAGATATCTCCTGGTTGGATTTTTCTCTTACACCTTTATAATCCTTACTTCGAATGCCTTTTCTCTAGCATGTCACAATTTGACAGTGGCCTGGTCTGATCTCTAGGTCCTGACTGGTTCTAATAGGTTCAGTTTCTTTTCTGGAAGTTTCTAACATTTGCAAACAAGTAAGGCTCTGGGACTGACTTACTTTACACATCGAGATAACAGAATAGACTGCAGAGCGCTGTGGTCAGGAAAGGTAAAGGACGCTGGAGTGAGTGGGTCTGACTCATACCCTGGCTCTGCTGTTTACTAGCTGTGCAACCTTCCACAAGAGACCTGACTACTCCAAATCTCAGTGTCCTTGGCCAGAAAATGTGGAAAGGCAAAGAATCAGTGTGCTTGCTGTCTCCAAGGTCCCTTCTAGCACAGATGCTCAGACTCTCACAGCCCTTCCTGTCCCTGGGCTCCCCCTCCCTGGGGAGTAGCTGACATGGATAGCTCGCTCCGGTAGGAGACACCAATTACCCCCAAACATTAGTGCCTCTGCATTCCTAGGAGGGTACGGGCTGGCTCCCAAAGCAGCACAGTAGTCCAATATGGGGCCTAACCTCTCCTTCTAGGAGATGGTATGGCCCTGAACAGTGGAGTGGGTTGCTGTAGTAAGTCAGGGCATTTGGGGACTTAATGATAGATATTCTTATAGAGTTTGAAAACCAAGTCTCACGAGTATGGGGCCAGCAAGGGTAGAGGATAAATTGAGTTAATTGGTAATGAGCTCCTTTCTCACCGTACTTTGGAGCAACTCACCTAACCTACTGACTGTGAATGAGCAATCTGGCCGCCTAATTAGGTTAACCAATAATTTCCCTTTTGACACCAGACTGCTTGATAATTTGGGATGAGGGCAGGGGAGTGTATAACTGTAATTCTCTGTTTCATAGTTTCTTTTTAAAGTGAATTTCTCAACTTGCCTCTGGGATTAAGGCACAAAATGAATTCCTCCTATTCCCCAGACCCAGCTTGGCTCCTCTGCCTCGAGCCTGGGCTCACGCCGCTGCCTCCGCGGGGAGCGCCTCTCTCGGCGCTGACGTGCAGGGAAATCCTACTGGGCCTTCATGCCCGGTGCGTAACATGGGTGGAATGAAGGAAGGAGCCTTCCCATCCCAGGGCAGAGCGAACCGCTCCTTTACCGGCATCCCACAGCTCTTTACAAAATGAAAGCTAGCATGAATTAGGGACCGACACAGACCACACGCTTCCCTGGCACAGTAGCACAGGTTCGCGGCCACGCTTCAAAGGACGGAAGACGGTGTGCTGTTTTGTTTGTTTTTTTTAATTATTGTGGTAAAATACATATACCATAAAATTGTGGAGGTGTACAGTCCAGAGGCATTCGTGTATTTACGCTGTTGCGTGTGAGTTACTACCGTCTCTAGAACTCTGGGCCATACTGAAAGTCTGGACCCACTGAGCATAACGCCCCACCTTCTCCTTCCCAGCCCCTGGCAACCCCTGGCATGCTGTTTTTCCAGTGAGAAAGCTGTGGCTCAGAGAGGTGAAGTCATTTGCACAAGGCCTCACAGCTGGGACATGGAACACCTCACTGGACTCTGAAGCTCGTGTTCTTTCTGTTCTTCACACTGCCTGTGACACCTCTAAAGCCTGTCTCAAAAGTCTCCACAAATAGGGGAAAACGGGAAATTGTAGCTGAACATACCTTGATTTATAAAATATTCACTACAAAATTTTACAAAATACTCCTTACACGTTGGTCACCTC
The DNA here is from genome assembly GCA_963573935.1 of Arctocebus calabarensis. Classification (NCBI taxonomy): domain Eukaryota; kingdom Metazoa; phylum Chordata; class Mammalia; order Primates; family Lorisidae; genus Arctocebus; species Arctocebus calabarensis. The sequence continues at coordinate 39,911 of CAUYON010138630.1, read as the reverse complement.
TTTCTGCACACACAACGTCTTCCCTCCCACTCATGGTGAACACGTTCCAAGATAACTGTTGTTACAATTTTTCCCACTGTTACAGAGCCAGGAGGTGGTGACAGCTCCACCCTTCATCTAGAGCAGCGACCCACAGGAACTGTGTTAAAGGGCCGTGGCATTAGGAAGGTTGAGAACCACTGATCTAGAGTCTACGCTCTAAAAAAACGCCTGGCACACGGAAGGGGATAAGTGTAGTTATGAAACAAATTTCAGAACCAATCTACAAAAAAGACACTGTGTCAAAGGACACAGTGAGTGGTTGGGAAGGGAGATCCAACTGTAGCCTCTGCCCTCTAAAAAGCATCTCTTAAATCCTGACTGTGTTCCTTGGATGCCAGCTCCTCACTGTCCCCTGGCCCCTCTTAGCAGGAAAGGCCCGAGGGCTGGCTCTGCCTGATGGCCCCGAGGAGCTAGATTTGTGTTTACATTACCCAGTCAATTCTGTATTTATTTTAGATATTAAGCAGTGACATAAAAGCTGCTGACATTAACCTTCAGAGGAAGAAATTGTCTTTAATGGACCCCATAAAAGTTATTATTGATGGCAGCTGCATGCAGCACCACCGTGACTTCAGCAAAAGCCTCCACCGCTATCAATACTGTTGACAATTAGTATTGACTAATGCAAGGCCTGCTGTGGAGGCAGAGTCGATGTCTCTGTGGCTGGAGGTTGCTAGGGTGATGCTTTACATTTTGTATTTATCTGGTAAGAATCTCTGAGAACTCAGTGGCACATCTTTGGTGGCTCCAACTGAGAGTCCAACACTCTTGCTGACTCCAGTGGAGGCAGGCAAAGGGCTCAGATTACAAAGGACTCAGGCCACCAGAGACATTCAAGTTTAAGTCTAGCTTTTGCCAATTTGCTGACTTACCAGTTGTCATATCTCAGTTTGGAGCCTCACTTTTCCCATCTGGCAAACAGAGATGCCACTGAGCTGTCAGTTGTACAGGTGCAGTGATAGGCCCACAGCACCTGGTTGCTGGCTTCCCTCCACTCCTGAAAAGGGGCCACAGTGATGTGCTGGTTGATGTGGCCAGTGGAGCTAAGTCCTGTTCTGATGTGAGGGCTGAGTTCATACCATAGGAAGAGGAGAGAGGTGGAGCCAGGAGGATGGGTGGAATGAAGGAAAGGAGGGGCGAGAGAAAGATGGAAGAGGCTGAAAGGAACCCAGACTCTTGTGATGGAGCCTGGCTCTGGCTAGACTAGGCATGTGGCCTGTGCACACCCTTTATCTCCCTGTGCCTCAGTTTCCCACCTTTAAGGTGAAGAGATAACACTGTGAATCACAGGAATGGGGGGCTAATGGGTGAATAAAAGTGAGCCATTCCTGAGATCACTGTCGTTATTTAGACCTAGTACTATATAACAGAGCTGCTAGTGTAACTTCCTAAATGGGAGCCAGTGGGTGAGCCTTACGGCACTGTGGTGTGTCTGGGTTTGGGGAGCCCACCCCTGGAAGGGCCCTCTGTTAGGTTTGCCTGCCCACCTTCTCTGCCTGTCCACGTACCCCAAGCACAGTGAGGCCTCGAGTTCTGTGGCCAGCGTGGAGGTGGATAATCAGAGAGAGAGGGCGACATGGCCTAGGGAGAAGGCAGCCATTCCCCGCCTCCATTATCAAAGGATGAAACTCTTCAGGCTAGTTGAATGTGTAATTATCACCCAACAGAGGTTTAATTCAACTGTAATTCAGCTCTCAAGGAATATACAATAATGTGGGCGGTGTATACCTCATGCTGTCATGTCTTTATGGAAAATGATCATTTGTCACCATGGCAAGAAGTCTTCAGAAGAACATACAGCCTAAATATTTGCTACAGAGGGAATTCACTGTAACCAGGGCTATAATAGTAAAGGTTTTAGAGTCGGACAGGCCTGAGTTCTAATCCCGTCTTGTTAGCTGTGTGACCTATGCGGGTTTCCTCACCTGTGTGGACTGCAGTGTCCTTCCTCTGTGCAATGTGGATAGTAAAACCTTCCTCAAATGGTGGTAGGGGAGTAGATGAGGTCATACATCTAAAACAGTTTCCACTCTGCTTAGGCTACTATGTTGCTATTATCCTTCTCCTCTCTGTGCCTTCATGGTATGCATGTGCTGAGAATCACAGACTTCTAGATCTAGAAGGGCCTGCAGGTCATTCAGCTCAGCTATTCTCAAAAAGGTGTTTATTAGAACACTGGTCCCACCAAATGCTTTGAGAATACAGTTCAGTGTTCAAAAAAATCCATTGGAGAATTCTCCACATAGTTCTCCTTGATTACTTATCCCATAAGTGTACACACTAACAACCTCAAGGCTCTGAGAAGTTCTGCAGTAAAGAAATTAATTCAAATTTGTGTAACCCAGTAACCTACATTATTTAAACACAGAAAACTCCCTCTCCCATCTAAGAACTATTAGCTAAACATAGGAAATAATGATTTCATTTAAACTATTATTTTATAGCTGAGGAAACCGAGGACCAGAGAAAGGACACAGCTCACCCAATGCCACACCCCAAGCCAGTGCTGGACCTGAGGTTCCTACTCCCAGTGGGATGGTGCCACACAGAACCCCTGTCTGCACCAGACCCTACACTGTCCTTCAGTTTGGTTCTCTGGTGAGTGCATGGCAGGGTGGGGAGGTGGGCTGCAGGCTCACTGTGGGCCTTGGTGGGAAGGCAGGTGAGGCAGTGTGGAAAGCTCCCCACATAGAGGGAAAATCCTCAGATATTGAGGGCATGGCCCCATCACAGGGCTGGTTTGGGGTCAGGGGAGGGGGATGTTGCCACGCCAGTACCTGAGTCACCTAGACAAGTATACAGTCTCTCGAGGAAAACATACATGTCCTCTGAGATTGGTGGCAGAGCGGATGTTTGGAACTCTGCTGTGACTGACTCTTAAAGGGGATAAATTTCCCCCACTTGATCCTGACTTTACCTAGTCTCCTGCCTGATCCCCAAACCGGGGATCAATCTTGGTCTTGTACAACTCATAAGGAGCCTCCTTTTCAGAGACTAAGCCATGTAAGCCCTGTGAGCCCCCATTTCTGACCTGGTCCCTGCCCTGCCCAGGTAGATCCTGGGTAGGAGTCTCTGGGACCCTGTGTGTGGAGTTGGAAGCCAGCAGGGGCCCTGGCACCTGGCTTGCTCTTCCTGCCCTCCCCACACCCACTTTGCTGCTCTGGTTGGAAGAGCCAGCAGAGTGCCTTGCTGGGCTCCCAGGAACAAGAGCCTCTGGCAGGCTGTGTCTGGGCTCTGCTGCTCTCTAGCTTCTCTTTCCTGAGCAGGACCATCCTCCCTGCCGACCCAGCTCAGCAAAGCTGCCCAGGGGCTGTGGGGTGGAATGCCACAGGAGGGGAGAGTTCCCTGAAAGGTGTGGCTCCAGGTAGGATTCAGAGCCCTGCAGAATCCACTGGCCAACAGGGTCCCCAGAGGAAGGAGTAAGATTCTGAAACCCGGCTCCTCCTCCATCAGGAGTACGTAACCCAGACGGCATCTTTTTCTCTCCTAGCACCTCTTAGGCTTTGGGGGAGGAGCTGAGAGACGAGAGAAGCAAACTCTCAACTTCGAATTTTTTACATTTATTTACATGTTGTTTTTTTCCACCTTCTATTTTATTTTTAATTGACGACTAATAATCATATATAGTTACGGGGTGCAACGTGACGTTTTGATACATGGAGACACACACTTTGGAATGACTAAATCAAGCTAATTATCTATCACTTCACTTATTTTTTTGTGACAAGAATATTTAAAATCTATTCTTTTAGCAATTTTGAAATATATATTGTTAACATGTGGTATGATGGTCATCCCAAACTCATGCTTCTTTTTTTTTTTTTTTTTTGAGACAGGGCCTCAAGCTGTCACCCTGGATAGAGTGCTGTGGCATCACAGATCACAGCAACTTCCAATTCCTGGGCTCGAGCGAGTCTCCTGCCTCCGCCTCCCAAGTAGCTGGGACTACAGGTGCCCGCCACAATGCCCAGCCATTTTTTGGTTGCAGCCGTCATTGTTGTTTGGTGGGCCTGGGCTGGATTCGAACCCACTAGCTCAAGTGTACGTGGCTGGCGCCTTAGCCCGTTGAGCCACAGGCGCTGAGCCGCAAACTCATGCTTCTTATAAACTTTGTACCCTTTGACAAACATCTACAGTTAACCTCAAGTTTTAAGTTATTCCATAATGACAGTTTTTGTTTGGAAGCCATCCTCTGCGGTGAGACAGCATCTCTGGCGCTTGCCCAGGACTGCTGAGCACCTGGAGGCTGGAGGCAGCAAGAGCAGATTCAGGTAGGACCGGGGTTGCTGATTTGATAGAGGACAGCTGTGGGGGATCTGGTACCACTGTCCCGTGCTCCCTCTGCTCACACACATGTAGGCACCTTGTAAGCAATTATCCAGCCCCTTACATGGCTCCCTAATTGGGAAAAAGAGGGCATGACCCAATCTCGGGTACACCACTGATGGGTGGGGATGTCACAGCCCTGAGCAAGAGACTCTGACTTTTGACCATGGAGAACAAAGCAATTTTCACCAACTTCACCAGAGCCCCAAGCAATGGACCAGATATCAGTATTGTAATTAATACCCTATCCTGCAACCCAGGCCCCTGGCAGAGGCCACGCAGGTCACTCACCGGTCTCAGTGTTCTCGTGCTCGGTGTCAGTGAGCGTGAGGTTGGAGTTGGCCCGGCTGGACAGGCAGGAGCTGCGTCCTGACCTTGAGCTCCGGCCCCACAGTCGCACAGGGTGCTCAGGGGACAGCACGGTGTCGGCCTCCATGTCAGCATCGGAACTGGCCCCCATGGAGTAGCCGCAGTGGGGCAGGCCGATGTCAGTCCGGTATAGGGTCCCATGAGGGGGTGTCACTTCTCCCAGCCCCAGCTCACGCAGGGTGAAGTTGGCTCCTGGGAGGAAACACAGGTGAGCTTGGTTAGGGTGCTGAGAAAGGTCTGCCCACCAGCAGCCTGGCGCCTGCCCCCAGGATTCATTGTTATTCTTTGAAGTGGCTGTGTGGCATTCTGTGTCCATGCCTTTGCCCAAGAAATTGCCTTGCCTGCAGGACTCTTCCAGCCGTCTCTCCACCAACCCACATCCTCCACAGCCTTTAAGTCTCCCCCAGTACCGACACCTGTGCAGAAGTCACTGCTTCATCCATCAAACCCCCTCTCAGGGCCCTGGCCTAGTTACACTGCACAGCAAAGTTGTTTAAGGGTCTCTCTCCTCTGCAGGAAATTACTTCAATGAGGACGGACACCACGTCTTGGTTATTCCTAAATCCAGAGCCTAGATCAGAATTCAGAACTTGGAAAATTAAATGCCTGTTAAATTAAACTGTGGCCATCAGGCCTCCTCTTCCAGGGAGGACTTGCCAGCAAGTCCTGCACAGTGCAGAAGCCCTGTCGACGAGACCAAAACAGCTCCCCTGGGACCAGAAGATCCTTTCTGGCTAGGTCAGGAAATCCTAGAGCATGAGAGTGAAGAAGATGGTAACTGGCAGAGAAAGTCAGCCTCTGACAAGGAAGGAGGCTCTGCCTGCTCTGCTTCCTCACCCCACTGGGGGCTGTGGTGTGGAATGGGCAGTGACAGGTCTCAGGAGGCCTTGGGAAGGGCCTGGCAATGCCCAGTACTGAGGTTGGGGAAGCCAAGGGTGAGGGGAGTTCACCCAGGGATTAGTATTTAAAGGACAAAGAGAATGCTGACTTAATGGGAAACCAGCCTCCCTGTCACTCCTGAATGTCAATTCAATGCTTGTTTAGGGACAGCTTCACCATATTTATAACATTCCCAGGAGTGTCTTGGGGGAAGAGGAAGTGCACAAAGGCACTAAGAGTCACATCACAATTAAACCAACCATCTGGGGAATGAACTTATGCTCAGACAGCAGCCACAGTTAAGCCAAATCAAGTTGGCCTGGGCCTTTACTGAGATCCAGCGATGAGTAGGGCATGGCCCTGACTTTATAGAGCTCACAGTCAGCTGGGGGCTCTGAAACACAACTGGACACAGGATTAAAGGGGAAAGAGGAAAGGTCCCCAGAGAGTGTCATGAGAGCACAGAGGCAGAAGGTGGAATATCTGGGTGGAAGCTCAGAGGAAAATAAACATGGAGAGCAGAGTGAGAAGACAGAGAGGCAGGGGCCCGGTTTAAAGGCATCCTACAACCAGGGCCAAATACAACAAGCCCACAGGAAAGTGAGAAGAAACTGCCCTGCTGGGAGGTGAGAAGGAAGCTGGCAGAGGTGGCAGCCAATTATAATTGTGTGGCTCACTCTTACCAAGGAACCCTTGTACTCCTGAGTGAGTTAGCCATCTGGGTATCCAAGACCTATCACTGCTGCATGCAGTGCGCACTCTGTATAACTTGAACACACACACACACACACACACACACGTGCCCTGGGCCCTGGGTAAGCGGGGAGGAGAGGGGAGAGGAGAGAGCAGCCGGGAGGCTCCTGGGGCAGGCTTTGGCAGTGGGGGTGGTAAGCCCCAAACCCCATCCAGCTGGTTATGCTGCACAGCCGTGATGTGAAATTAGTCACAAAGTTCTTCTGTACTGGCTGGGAAACAACTGGTACCTGAGCCACTTCAGTGCCTCCCTCCACATCCAGTGTCTTGCAGCCTCTGCTCTGGCTCCACCCCCTTTCCTGCCCACCCTCTTCCATCTCCCCATAACCCAATTACTAAACAAAAGGTTAATGTCAGCACGCCCTGCACGGCAGGGGCCTTTGGGCTCTGCACACTGGCCAGGCAGACATTCTGATTGGCTAGCGGCTGGGCCAGACCAGATGTTAAACATTTTGCATATCACTCCCCTGTGCCATACTCCAATCTGCCCTCCTATTTTCCCCTCTTCCTAAGAAACAGAAAACTCTGCATTGGAGCCTAAATCCTTCGGTCTGTTTCCCACCCTCTGTGCACATCACATTCCCTGGCAGCTCTCTGATCAGCAAGCCCCACTCCCGCCCTATCTGTGCTCTGCTGGGCCAGCCCTCTTGAGAGAGGCCACTCACATGTTATGAAGAATGACTGCTACACTAAGTGAAAAATCAAATTTAGTTGCAATAAACAGCTTGGGCTGCATTGATTTCCATATGGCTTGCTCTGCAGACCCTCTTATGCAGCCAGGCTCATTGTCAAGATGAGTGAGCTGACACGTCTCGGGCTGGAGAAATGAACGGTAAGGGCCAACTCCAAGGGCTCAACAATGCTGGTGAACCAGTCAGCCCCTCCAGTGTGTCTGGAAGATGTACTGCCTCACGTGTGAGAAGTCCTCATGGTTGGTTTGATTTATAACCTTTTGGCCTTGTTCCTGAAGACTGGGCATGGTTGACAACCCACCTAACTCAACATCTAGCTGTACCATCTTGAAATGGTAATCACCTGAGCTTCAATGTTCTTATCTTTAAAATGGGTAATAATCTATGACCTATATCCTTCAAAGGATTTTTGACGATGCAGCATAATTTGAGGGACAATATTCTGTACATTCTACATGCATGCCTGCCTATGAGATGAGAATAGTTTGCTGTTTACAAAGACAAGAAAGGGGCTCCTTTCCTGAGATACACATGCTAGGTTAGCATCTAAGCCAAGCAGGCTTGCCGAGCTCTATCACACATGGGCAGGACAAAGCTAGAGGAAATCTTGGAAGCTGTTTTGTCTCTTCCCCCAGTGAGACCCAGATACGACAACCGGAGGCAGTATTTCCGAAGCATCTGCTCTTTGCCAGGCACTACTATTAGTGCTTTCTTTGCAGTCTTGCCGACCTCCCTATTTTGTCCTGTTAGCTCTTTGCATGGGTGAGGAAGCTGAGAGTAGTAAGAATGACAAAGCCAGAATTCAAATCCAGATCTGTCTGGTGCCAGAGTTTGAGCCTTAACCAGAAGGTGGGAAAGAGATCCCTCATTTTGCAAGCCTGAGAGGCAGCTCTGCTAACGGGTCACCTTTCATGTGGGTCCTGGCCTATGGGAGAGAGTGGAAAAGCAAAGGTCATCGGTGGGCCATGTGTGATGAGCTTTTTATCTCTGTGATCTGGGGCAAATGATTTAGCCCACGGTGGTCATAAGGATTAAGGAACAGTCTCAAAATATGTATTAATTACGTAGTCAGTTCTTGGCTGACTCTGTGTGTAGAGAGGAGAACAGGGAAGAGTCAGGGGGCTGCATAAATTATCAGGGATTGTTCATGACCTCCACAGGAAGCAAAACAGGAATCCTTGAGGCAGCAGGGTAGGAAACAAACAGGGCAGCAGGTGTGGGAACAGTGAGCAGTTCATTGGGCGGGACCATGCGTGGCAGGGGAGGCAGAAAGGGGTCTGTGGAAGCCCTCTATGCTGGGTTAAGGAGCTCAGTTTAAGGGTATATGGAAGAATTACCTGAGCTTCACTCTGGCTGCAGCGCAGAGAAAGGCCCAAGTCACCAGCTCTGGGTGGAGGAGGTGATTATAGTTAGTTGTCTGAGAGAGATAATTGTGGTGGGAAAGCGGAAAGCAGCAGAGGGAGTAGAGAGGAGGGGTGGATTTGAAGGGTCTTGCAGGGTAGGGTCGGGCTCTGCTGTTTACTGTGTTTAGGAAGTGAAGGAGCCAGGTGCCGGATAGCCTCCAGATTACTGTTTCAGGTCTAATCTTCTCAGGAGCGTCTCCCTCTCAAGGTCATATAGGGCTTGACACAAAGAGGCTACCAAAATACTATATATGTCTGTGGAATGAATAAATAAAACTGAGCACTATCATTTATTCAGCACTTAAGTGGTGTTATCATGCTTACCACTGAGGTATGCTCACAATTCAACACAGTAGGAAGACTTCTCATGCCAGGTCTGAGGAGGAGGGCTGAGGCTCAGAGGGTAGCCTAACTCCACTCTAGGCAGTGGGACGGTAGAGCTTAGCTCCAAACCGTCTTGCCATGCAAGAAAAGAAATGAACTAAGAATGAACTACAGGGCAGACTTTTACAGGTCTGAGCGCCAAGCACAGTAGACTTGGCGTTGACCCGGCTCACGGGCGCCCCCTGGCGCGGGTGCGCCCAGGCCCCGCCGCCGGCCCAGCCCTCACCTGCACGGCACAACTCCTCCTCCTCCTGCGGCACCATGTCCTTGACGCGGCTGCCATAGGCCAGGCGGGCGTCCTGGTCATAGGCCTTCAGGGTCTCGCTGGAGCTGTAGGACTTCTGCGGGGCTTTGCCCTCCTCGCTGTCCGCCGACGAGCTGGTGTAGCGGCGCTCGGCGTCGCGGCGCCGGGTCAGCGAGCGGTAAGGCTTTCTCTCCTTCACGTCCATGGCCTCCAGCCCGCGCTCCTCCACATCCACAAACAGGGTCCTCGCCGCGCTCAGGGCCGAGTGATCTGGAGCCAAAAAGGCAAAGAAAGGGCGTCAGCTCCGGCCCAGGAGGCAAAGGATAACTCCTGTTATCCCGAATCTCCATTCACTCTCAGGACGACGCGGATGGAGAACCTCAGCACCACCGCTCCGCCACCACCCAGCCTGCGCGGGGCAGAGGGGACTTGCACCCAGACCCTCTAATTATGGCTGTCTCTTTCTGCTTTCTCAGCCTATCCTCCGCGAAGATGCCCTCAGCCGCGGGTGCCACGGACGCTGACGACACAGGCCAGAAGGCACACTATTTAGTAATGTCCCAAGATAAGAATAGGCCCATATTGTCCTCATCACGTTACTGGCTTCTTAAGAATGTGACTGGGATGAGCACTTTTGATATGTTATCTCATTAAATCATCATTTGTCTCAGGAAGCTATTACTCTATCCAACCGTTTTTGGAAATGAGCCAAGGTATAAACAACCAAACCACTTACCCCACCAGATTATATAACTGTTTGCTTATTGGCTGTTCCCTTCCACTAGAATGTAACCTCCCTGAGAGCAGATGCCTTACTTGTTTTACTCATCCCTGATCTACAGCACCTACAGCAAAGACTGGTGTGTAGGAGACACCTAAAAGCATTGTTTAATTAACCAGTTAACCAAACCCTAACTGATAGGTGGGAAAACTGAAGTTCAGAACCTCCTTCAAGGTTGCTAAGGCAGCAAGTCAGGGTTGGCATCCAAGTCTGTCTGGCTCCGAAGCCTGAGTGTTTGCTATCCCATTATGCCTCCCTGAAGCCTCTCCCCCTGAGTCTTACCACACAAGAATGTCCTTGCAGCTGCTCAGAGTATGTCCTTCACCTCCAGACTCCATTGGCACCTGGCAGCACCTGCCCCATACATTGGGTGTTGCTAAGGTGTCTGACTGATGGGAAGCTCGTAATCTCCCTTTCTCTTTTTCCCCATCTTGACGCTTTTGCCCTACACTGACACACGGGATTTCTTCGTTGTGACAGCACCCTCTTTCTCCTTCCAGATGTCTTCCTTTAGCTCTGAGGTAGCAAAGACAACCCCTATAGAGTTGGGAAATCAGTCCGGGAGGAAAACAGAATATCCTCCACAAAGACATACCAGATCTCATATTTCTTTTGAAACATACAACCTTCTCAATTCTGGCTTTCCACTGCTCCATTTTTCACAGCAGTGAGGATACACAAAACACTCCCCTGCTTCACTGTTCTATTAGAGAAACAGCAGAGCAAGGGCCGCAATAAATGATGCCCAGCATCAGGTCTCTGTCTGGGGGAGCCTCTGGCGCTGCCGTCTGTCCATAGCAGTGGGTGCTCGGTGCCCATGCAGTCTGCAGATAGTGTGAGAGTGTGATGGGGGAGGGGTTTTGTAAATTTTAATTCAAGCCGGAAAGTTAGATGTGAAATGTATGATTTTTATATGTTATCCATTATATATTTTTAATTTAAAAAATTTCAATACTTGGCAGGCTAAACAAAACACACTGGTGGTCAGATTTGGTCTGAGGCTAGTTCTGTCTTTGATCATGAACATCAGAGGCAGATTTTTGGCTTGAAGATCCACATTTTTCAGAAAGTGCAAACATTTGTGATTTTATGGGTGCCTCATAATAACTGTGAAGCATATACGACAACTATTTTTATCCCCATTTTATAGGTGGAGCAACAGTGACCCAGGGCTATATGGTTTCTTGCCAAAGGCCACATGGTGAGTCAGCGGCAAAACTGTTACTAACTGCCATGCCTCAGGGTTGTAGCTAGAGCCAATTGAGATGGATAAGCGACAATTTTTGGATCCCAGTTCTCAAAATATCCCTAGAAATCAATGCTAGGACAAGGGGCATGACCTAAGATAACACAGATATCAAATCATGTTTCTGGGTCCCAAACTCAGGGTTCCGAGGTTTGCTATCTTGATGCTTAGCCTCCCAATGCAGGACAATGGTCCCCTGAGTATCTGAAAAGACCACAAGAAATATCGGTGACAAGGTCTTTAAAACTTTGACTGCAACTCATTATTAGAAAAACATCTTACACTGTGACCCAATACACAACATTGATGTGTATGTGTTTATTTGTATAAAATGGAAACAAAAGATTCACGTAAGTTATTGCATGCTGAGCGATGCATTCTGAGATTTCCTGTCTCATTCTTTTTCATTTTTTAAAAGGCTGATTATAACTCTCTAAATCAATATCATGACCCAGTACTAGCTCTTGACCCAAAGCACTGTTCTGGTATAATTTGGATGACGATTTATGGCAAATGCTGCCTCTGACCCTTTTCTTCCAAACACTGAGTGACAATAATGATGGTGATACTAATACGAAGATGCATTCAATAAATATTAGCCATTATTAATACTAGTCATTAATCACTCATAATAATAGTTTTAAAAGTAGCTAATACTTATTGAATGTTTTTACTATTATTATCTATGATAACATCTTTAATTCTTGTACCAATCTTGTGATATAGATATTATGATTATCTGCAGATTACAGATGAGAAATTGTAAAGTTAAGCATGCTGCCTAAGGTTATACAGCTCTTGAGTGGCAGAGCCAGAATGGTGACCTAAGGGTTGAACTTGGCATATGGATGTAACTGCCAGGTGGTACTGCCTGTATAGGCTGTGCCAGAAGAATTTCCAAAGCCCAGAGGTCATGCCATTGTCATGCTTATGCTTTCTAGCCAGCCCTGCTGAGCCTTTAGGATCAATTTTGGTTTCTTTCTTTCTTTCTTTCTTTTTTTCCCAGAAGTCCTTAGTTGATTTTTTGGCAGAGAATTCTAGGAACACGATCTCTTCCTGAGTTGTGAGGAACCCAGGCTTTTGTCTGAGCCACTCTTCGGTCTTAAAACCAAGAATCTGCCATCCATATTACCTTGTATAACCATGACATTTGAAGCAGTGTTCAGAAGACATTAACATGCTTTAACCTCTGACTTGTATATATATGTATATTTATATAAATATATATAATGATCTATTAGTTTCTTTTTAAATTTTTTTATTAATTTATTTTTATTTCAAATTAGTATGAGGAAACACATTTTCAGGTTACAATGTTCTTACTTCCAAGGTAAAGTTCAAGTTGTAGGCGAGTCCCTCACCCAGGGGGCATGCTGAATACCCGTGCATTGTGCACATTAGGTGAGATCCCACCAAATGCCCTTCCACCTCCCACCTATTGCCTAACCTCTTTCCCCTCTCGTCCCTCTTCTCCCCGTCCTCCTGCTATACTATATTTGTGTTTTATCATTCGTATCAGTGTATTTATATATTGGTTTCATATTAGTATTGAGTACATTGGATACTTTTTACCCCCAATTCTTGAGATATTTTATTAAGAAAACTATATTTCAGCTCCATCTAGGTAAACATAAAAGATATAAAGTCTCCATCTTTTTTATTGCTGAATAGTATTCCATGGTATACATATACCACAATTTGTTAATCTATTCATGGGTTGATGGGCATTTGGGTTGCTTCCACGACTTGGCAATTATTAATTGGGCTGTAATAAACATTCTGGTGCAAACATATTTGTGGTAAAATGATTTTTGTTCTTTGGGGTAGATGCCTAGTAATGGGATTGAGGGTCAAATGGAAGGTTCTTCAATCATTATACAAACTTCTTTCCACAAAGATTGTTTAAGTTTGCAATCCACCAGCAGTGTAGAAGTGTTCCCTTCTTTCCATATCCATCACTTTGTGATGTGGGCTAATCTTTGTGGAAATAGATGTTATCTTGAAGTGGTTTTGATTTGGATTTTTCTAATGATTAGAGATGAACATTTTTTCATGTGTTTGTTGGCCATTCATCTGTCATCTTTAGAGAAGTTTCTGTTTAAGTCTCTTGTCCGCATAGAAATGGGGTTGTGGCTCAGTGCATGTGACTCAAGCGGCTAAGGCACCAGCCACATACACCAGAGCTGGCAGGTTTGAATCCAGCCCCGGCCTGCCAAACAATGACAACTATAGCCAAAGAGTGGCAGGGTGTTGTGGCGGGCACCTGTAGTCCCAGCTACTTGGGAGGCTGAGGCAAGAGGATCACTTAAGCCCAGGAGTTGGAGGTTGCTGTGAGCTGTGACACCATAGCACTCCACCCAGGACAACAGTTTGAGATTCTGTCTCAAAAAAAAAAAAAAAAGAAAAAAGGAAAAAGAAATGGGGTTGTTTGCTCTTTTCTGACTGATTAATTTGAGTTCTCTGTAGATTCTCATTATCAGACCTTTGTTAGATTAATAACATGTAAAGATCTTCTCCCATTCTGAAGGCTGTCTGTTTGCTTTGGTTGTAGTACCCTTAGCTATGCAGAAAGTTTTTAGCTTCATCTTGTACCAGCTATTTATTTTTGGTGTTGCTGCAATTGCTAGGGTGGTCTTCCTCATAAAATATTTTCCTAGGCCAATATTTTCAAGCATTTTCCCTGCACTCTTTCTAGAATTTTTATTGTTTCATGTGTTAAATTTAAATCTTTTATCCAGTGAGAATCAATTTTTGTCAATGGTGTGATGTGCAGTTCCAGTTTCAGTCAGTTTTAGTTTCAGTGGCTAACCAATTCTTCCAGCATCATTTGTTAAATAGGGATTCTTTTCCCCAGTGCATGTTTTTGTTAGGCTTATCAAAGATCAAATGACTATATGTGGCTGGGTTCATCTCTAGATTCTCTGTTCTATTCCATAGATCTACATCTCTGTTTTTGTGCTAGTACCATGCTGTTTTGATCACTATAGATTTGTACTATAACCTGAAATCTAGTAATGTGATGCCTCCAGATTTGTTTTTATGTCTAAGAATTGTATGGCTATTTGAGGGTTTTTTTTTTTTTTTTCTGGCTCCATATGAAACAAAGTACTATTTTTTTCAAGTTCTTTAAAGTATAACATTGGTACTTTGATGGGGATTGCATTAAACCTATAGATTGCTTCGGGAAGTATGGACATTTTAACAATGTTGATTCTTCCCAACTGTGAGCACAGTATGTTCTTCCATTTGTTAACATCTTTTGCTATTTCTTTTCTCAAGTTTTCATAGTTCTCTTTATAGAGAGCTTTCATATCCTTTGTTAGATATGTCTCAGGTATTTCATCTTCTTTGGCACTACTGTAAAAGAAATAGAGTCTTCGATTTTATTTTTGGTTTGACTATTGTTGGCATATATGAAGGCTACTGATTTGTGGGTATTGATTTTGTATCCTGAGATGCTGCTATATTCCTTGATCACTTCTAAGAGCTTTATAGTTGAGTCTCAGGGTTTTCAGATATAACATCATGTCATCCACAAAGAGCTAGAGTTTGTCCTCCTCTGTCCCCATTTGAATACCCTTATCTCCTTCTCTTGCCTGACTGCGATGCCTACGACTTCCAGCACTATGTTGAATAGCAGTGGTGACAGTGGACATCCTTGTCTAGTTCTAGATCTGAATGGAAATGCTTTCAGTTTTACTCCATTCATATGATATTGGCTGTGGGTTTGCTGTAGATGGCCTCTACCAGTTTAAGAAATGTCCCACCTAAGTCTATTTTATTAAGTGTTCTGATCATGAAAGGATGCTGGATATTATCAAAAGTCTTTTCTGCATCAATTGAGAGAATTACATGGTCTTTGGTTTTGATTTTATTTATGTGGAGAATTATATTTATGGATATATGTATGCCGTACCAATCTTATAACCCTGGGATAAAACCAATTTGATCATGGTGTATAACTTTTTAAATGTGTTGCTATATTCTATTTGCTAAGATCTTATTGAATGTTTTTGCATCGATATTCATTCAATTCTAGTTTCTTGATCAAAATGAAGGCTCTTGTTGATCTAGCCCATCTCATGTCCGTCTTGCTGAGCCCCTTGCACTCTTCTGGATATTACAGTAATTGCAGCCTCTTTGCCTTTGTGTATGCTGTTCCATCACTGTACCTGCAGCTAGCTGGATGGCCTATTTCAAGTCTGCCTCATTCCTTGACTATAGTTCTTTGAGAGCAGGCCTGGCTTCTAGCACACACAAGATGTTTGTTGAATGAATGAATGAAACCAAATGAATAAAATTACTTGGTGGCTATTTTATTCTTTCTTACAAATCTTTTTTTCCCTAGGTTAGTTGGAGGGTATATACAATTTGGTTATGTTATTAACATTTGTAAGGCAAAGTCTGAGTTGCAGTTGAGTCCTTCACCTAATGTCTTTATGGCAAAGTCATTTTTTTCTTCTGGGTACATACCTAGAAATGGGATTACAAGATCAAATGGGAGGTCTACTTTCTTTCCAATCTTAAATGACATAAAATATTGGTAGTTCACTATTAATTAAAATATGAAGTAAGTCTAAGACCAAATTAGAGGCATTGCTTAGATGTATTTTTTTGAAATTTCATAGGTAGCCTGGACTTGACATATGCGTCCCTCACTGACCAGCAGTGTAACCTTGGGGAAGTTACTGAACCTCCCTGTTCTTCAGTTTCCTCATCTTTTAAACCTCTCAGGGTTGTTCAGAGGATTAAACGAGTTAATATATGCCCCTGGCATATATGGTCCCTGATACACAATGAGTTCTCAATATGTGTTAGCTATTTTCATCAGAAAATAAAAAACACATTTTCTTTTTAAAAGGCATATTTTAGAAGACTCCAACTAGATGTCAGTTATAATTGAAGAAAGAACACCCCCTCAGAAGCATATGTTAATAAGGCTCAGAAACACTTTAGGCTGTTACATTGGTGGGTGACTATTTCTTCTTATCAGTATGTGCCTGTTGACTGAAGACATTGACTTCAAGGTGAAGGCTCAGTAAGTACAAATTATTAAGAACATAGTTACCAAATTCATAGCTTCCCTGTCACAAAGCAGAGGCAGGGAGAACACTTGCCTGATTTTCATTTCCTTTTAACTTTTTTTTATACATCTTAGGCTTAATGTGGTAATCAAGTAAATATTTGGGAGGTCGGTCATGGTTCACACTCACATTGGCATTTAGCAGAACAAGGAAGAAGAGGTTGGGCTGGAAGAGGAGTAACAGTGGAGAAATGCTCCCCTTCAAGCAAGGGTCTCTGGAGCAGTGATCTTGAGCTCCTGGGAAGACCCACCTCAGATCCTGCCACCCATCCATGGGATAGAAGCATGGGGCACATGTCCCTGCTTACATGTATTTGCTCTCTCCTCACCCCCACCTCCCGTAAACCTGACCCACCCTGCTCCTCCCTTGGCTGCCAAATAAGCTGCCTCTCCCAGACTCCCACGCTGTCTGCAGTCCCGCAGAGCCCCCTGCCACGTCTCAGGCGTCCCGCACTCCTTGGTGTTGCTGGGGCTCTGTGTATGTGGTTTAGTGGAGGCACCAGAAGGAGATAGGAGGAGAGTAGCTTCCCTGCCCTGTCCCCGCTCTGTAGTCCCACTAGGTGCCCCACACACTGGGCTTTGCTAATATCCTTCCCTGCCCGCACCTGTCCCAGCCTACATTGCGCTTGTTCCCCACTGTTGCTAGTCGCTGGGTGTCTCATTGTCATGGTGGCTCCTCGAGCGTGTTACACCTCTGTGTCTTCACAGTCTGCTCAGCTAAGCCATGTGAGGTGAGCTCTGCTTCCTGTCCGGATCCCGACTCATGATACAACCTCACCCCTTACTATCTGGTTGATTTTCTGCGATCGTTTCACCATCAAGCTAATAATACCAACAACCACCACTTCCTCAGGCTGTACCGTGGGCTGGGCATGGATCAAGTCTTTAGTTAGATGATTTAATTTAGTTCTCACCTTCCCTACCTCTGTGACTTGCTCCCATTTTTCTGATGAAGAACTTGAGACTTGGAGAAGGGAAGGGAATCAAGAGCTGGATGTGTCCAACTCCACAGCTTCCTTCCCATAACCGTCTACTGTGACAGGGATACAACAAGCTTCAGAGTCAGCCCTGCTCGGGTCACCTCTGGCTGTGTGGCCTGGGACAAATACCCTAGCACAAGAGGACATTCTCAATAGGTATAAGGGATGGGAAAATTATTACTATCAACACCACTGTCATCATCATTAAGTTGCTGTTATTTATAAACAACAAATTATGCAATTACTTTAAACAGACTAAATTAAGCAGGTGAGTATGTTCTGGGAAGCTAGCGTAGCAAATATGCAAAGGACAAAATTTGCTGTTGAACATGGACCCCCAACTGGGGCTCTCACTGAAGCAGGACCAAGAGCATGTGTTCCCCATGTGAGAAAACTGTCACTGACCACAGTCATCAGATGCGGACTTAGCTGCCCCCTGCTCCTCCTTCCTGAAACTATTCTCCAAGGAAAAGCCGAGCACCACAAGGGCACCTTCAGAAAAGAGTTCATTTCCCCGGGTGGTTACGGTCCAGACTCACACACCAGTCTTACGGCGACAGCTCACTGTTCCTGGGGCATGCGCTGTAATAAGGACCGTCAGAACATCTGGTTGATTTCTGTGATCGTTTTATCGCTGTGATCAAGTATGACTATCGCTTTCTAAGCTGCTCCTGATGCTGACATGGCTCAGTTTTGGTCTGTCAGTGAGAAGCAGAGTGGACCTGGGACCAGAAAAGGGAAAAGAGACTCATGTACCAAACATAGTGCTTCCCACACACCTCTGTGAGAACTGCAGTTAGGCCTCAGTTTAGAGACCAGGTGAAATGACCTGGCTGGTTGATCAAGTTCACATAGCCAGTAAACGACAGGCTGGGACCTGAACTCAGAGTCTTTGACTCTAAAATTCACATTTTGTTGTTTTTGGTTGTTTGATTTGGTTTTATTTCCTTTACATGGCACTGGGCTTGGATCTAGAAGATTTGAACAGGGGTGAGAAGCTTGGGAGACACCCAGTGGTGCTGGTAACCAGGGGATCATTGCACACAGGAAAAAAAGCCTCTGACGGCAAGGTAAACTTGGCACATGTCCTCCTGTGCTGGGTCTACGTAGGTTATTTCCAATTCCTACGACACGAGCGTCCAAGTTAGGATGTGTTCTCTTGTTTTCTATTTTTTCTTATTTATTCAATCGTATTTTACCAACGAGGTAACAAGCCGAAAGACATTGATTCTTGCTCTAGATCACATAGCTTCTCATGTCAGGGTCTAGATTTGCAACAGAAGTAAACGTTTAAACTTTAAGAAAGCTATTGAACACCTAGCACTGCAGGCTATTCATTTGTCAAATCACTGAGACTCCATTTTCTGTTCTCACTGCTGAAAGGAGTTGTCACAGGCTCCCTTCCTCCCACCGCCCCTAAACTGAGTTCGTACACTGCTGTGCCACCCCATCTTTGAAGCATCAGTGGCCAGACAAATATGTTTCTAGCTTCTAGGAGCTTCCATACAGTGAGAGAGGCAGAGAAGGTCACCATGGGGTGGGGGGCAAACCCAGGCCACGGTGGGCCAAGGGTGGAGGAACAGTAAGGGACTCTCCCCAGACACAGTGACATCTAAACCAAGACCAGTGAATGTTGAGTATAAAGTGAGTCGAGGCAGATGGTTGTGAAGTCAATAGAAAAACAATGTCTAGATTTGTGGCTTTCAAATTTGTCTAACCTAGAGTAAAAATACACTTATATTAAGATCATAATCTAGGACGCACATATATTACAAATTTCTAGCTAAAAAATTTTACAAAGCTATACTTAACCTTACAGCAAGGGCAGAATCTGATATTTTCTATTCTCTTCTACTTAAACAGGATTATGAATGGGGCACCAATGTGCACTTTGAAAAACACTATTCCAGGTCACAGCACGGTTGGATGAGACAGAAGCCCAGTTATCCCTGGAGTGCAGAGCGCAGGGAGGGGCAGATGTGTGAGAGCTGTCTTGCTCTTCTGTTACAGGGCTTGTTAGAGGTTGGAGATAAAGCTTGAGAAATGAAGACAGCCTAGGAGGACAAATAAAGCAATTTCCATCAACAATAATAGAAGCGGACAGTAAAGGCAAAATGCGTGTGGCAGAGACAGCCCGTCTAGGGAGACCTAGGGGCAGCTTGCCCTCCAGCTGCCTTCTGAAGGCCCTGATGCCTAGGGGCTTGAGAGGGGCTGGCACTGGTCTGGAAGAGCATCAACAGTCTGGGGCTTTGGGAGAGATGTGGGAAACAAAGCTTTGGTGTTTGGGGAGAAACTCAAGAAGCAAACTTGGGCCCTTCCTGTGGGCTCCAGCAATATTTATGAAGGGCCAGGGGCCTGGAGCGCTGGCAGGGGGCTCCCACAGACAGTACGGCACTGCCAGGAAACCTCTGCCCTGGCCAGAACCCACAGGGACATGGGGGCTGTTGTCACCCCAGGTTACCTCGCAACCCCAGACATAACCAGAAACGGGCCAGGAAATTGACTGAATTCCTGCTGGACTAAAGTTTTATAAGTTTTCCTTAACATAAGCACAGGGTGATATTTTTAGTTCTTTGTGTGTCAAAAAAGCCCATAAATATTTCAGTGCTAAAATGTGTTCCACAAAATGTAAGTCCTGGGTAGTATCTGTGTGTATATATAACATCATCAGGAATTTTCCTTTCCTTAGTCCTTCAAGTTTGGCCTTGCAAGTCTTTTGTTTTAAACAGGGGTGGGGGCATCTATTCTTGTTCTGAGTACTGTGTTGGGCTAAGTGCAAAAGCAGAGAAGGAGGCATCGTTATCCCCACTGTACAGATTTGGAAACTGAGGTTCAGACTAGCAAAGTGATGCTGAAGTTCACACCAGGCCTGGAATGAGGGAGATCCAGCTCCCAGGTCTGAGGTCTTTGTTGTAGTCTCCAGAGCACATTTCTCTGTCCCTGTCACTTTGGGGGATTTGTTGCCTTTTGAAATAGCGAGAGAGTGGTTTACAGTAATAGCGGGTAAGGGCTTTACTTGCATTACCTGATTTAATCCTCACCCCACCCTAACCATACTCCCTCTGTAGATAAGCCAGGACTGACAGAGGGTAAGCACCTTGCCCAGAGGGCCACAGTGAGAAGGTGGCAGAGCCAGGAATCAAACCAGGGTTTGGCCCACTTCGAGGCTCAAGCTTTTAGTTATTACCTATATCACTTCCCACACTGACATCCTTTATTCTAGTTGGTATAAATGTTCTATGCTTTTGCTTTTTTAAAAATGGTATTAATTCTTTTGATGAACCGAGTTAGCCCCTGCCGAGACTCCTGGGAGAAGTGCTTTTCCAGCTGCTCCTTGATGTGTGCCCTGCACAGAAAGAGCTCTGTCGGGACAGGGAAAGGGCTTTCCCGGGGACGTGGTGCCGTGTGGCTGCTTGCCCAGCCCGGCTGTGGGGACATCCCTAATCAGCGGATGGCAGGCAGGTGACAGATGGTGCTGCTGTTTACAGGAGCCATCCTGCCCTTCTGTTAGAGGGCCTGTCAGAGGCCAGGTATCCGGGTCGGCGGCTGCTGTGTGGCACTGCTCTTCGGACTGCAAGCTGCTGAGCTGGGACAGCTCCCACCAGAGCTCCCAGGCCTGTGGAGGGCTGTGCACCTGTAGAACCTGGGGCACAGGAGGCCCTCCCTCCAGCAACAGGACGCATTGTGATGGCTGAGTTTTCCAGGTTCCTTTGTCTACTTCCCACCAAAGCCTTTTACCAGCCAGAGATTCCCCTTTACAAGGGGTGGCATCTTAGAGCCAGAAAATGTGGTGTGAGGATTGCAAGCATCAAAGTTCAGCAGACTTATGCCCCATCATATACTGAAACACTCCTTAGTCCCAATGCCACTAAATGGTCACTTTAGCTCCAAAGCTGGGGACTTCACTACCTCTGTAAACAACTGACTGCTGGACTGTGCTTCCTGATATGAAGCCAAAACCTGCCTCCTTTCAGCTTCCTTCCACAGGCTCAGCTCTGCTCCTCAGGACCTCAGGAAGGAAGTCCAACATCTTTGCCCAGCAATGGCCCTTCCAGACTAATATTGGGGCCAGTCTGTGAGTCTTCCCTTCAGATTGAACATCGCTCTGTGGTTTCTGGACCCTCACCTTCCTGGAGACTGTTACCCTGGGTTTGTCCAACCTTGTTCCCTCTTTTCCATCTAATGAGGCTTTATACGATCCTGGGCTAGATCTGGGGACAAAGAGTTAGAGCAGATACCCAAGGAGCCCATGGAGCTGTCAAAAGAACAAACATGTCTACAGCTTATTCTAGCACAAAGCATGCAAAAGAGTGATGGATACAGACACTCCAGGGGCAAAGAAAGGGGACACCACCTTGCATGGGAGTGGGCAGCAGAGGCTCTCAGAAAGAGCAGGTGCTTGAGCTGGATCTGAAAGGCTGAGCAGGTTGTCAGGGGACAGGAAAGGAAGATACTATGTTGACTAGAATCTGCTGGAAACCTATTAGTGCAGCCTGGATTTCCTCCACACACCCCTTTCCCCTGTCCCTGACATCATATTCCCTCAGGGAAGCTCAATCCCACATGGATTTCGTCAAAGCCAGACCCAAGAGGTCTCAGGTCAAGCTGGCTGCCAGCACCCTGAGTTTCCCCATGAATGACATCTTGGGAAATTTCTGTCTCTTCTGCACTTCAATCCCCACTGAAAGAGACTTCTTTTCTTCTCCCTAGAAATCCTCTTTTCCCAGAAAACCTCTTCCTCTTCAAGGGTCAAGTTTATTGAATGCATATTCTCTGTAAAAGC
Organism: Arctocebus calabarensis; assembly: GCA_963573935.1. Taxonomy (NCBI): domain Eukaryota; kingdom Metazoa; phylum Chordata; class Mammalia; order Primates; family Lorisidae; genus Arctocebus; species Arctocebus calabarensis. Next base: position 17,946 of record CAUYON010138630.1, on the reverse strand, counting down.
TTTTCTTTTTTTCTGATTTACCTGGGGTCCACGCTGTGAGCTAATCAGAGGGAGGGGAGAGGCCGGCTGACTTATCACACATCCTCTGCTGCTGTCCACACCGCACCTGTTATTACCTGGCTCCCCACTGGGCTTCCCCTCTGTGAGATGGGACAGGGGAGACCCAGAAGGGAGACCAGCACCTCTGAGGAGCACACATCTGCTCAGGTTTAACACACATGATTTCTTGGTCTGAAGGAAGTTCAGGTGACCCAGGGAGCTGTAAAAAGGGGATGGTTCCTTTTTTCCTCTGTCTTTTCAGCCAGACGCTAGGCCTGAGTCCCAGGCAGCTTTGGGTCTGCAGGTAGGCAAAGGTTTAGAGATAGCCTCTCTGCTATTTGGGTCCCAGTTAGGAAGATGTTGGAACCAAGGAAGGTGCTGACTGGGGAATGAATACAAGATGACTCCCCTTGGTACTAACAGTAGGACCCCACTTTGGAACCTGGACACTGACAGGTTTCTACCTTACAGCCTTTGATCTCCACTTTCTTACATCCATAGGAGTCAGTAAACCTCTAGAGTCTGCTGCCTGGAGTTCAAACCCCAGCTCCACCGTGTACCAGCTATGTGTTCAGAGACATGTTACCAAGCCTCTCCACAGTTTAGTTTCCTTAACTATCCTCATCTGTAAAACTGTGATAATCACTGGACATTCTTAGAAAGAGCCAGCGGAGGCTTAAATGACATAATACAAGCACAGCATTTAGCGCAGAGACTGGCAGAGAATGGCACTTAAGGAAACTACCCCGGCTCGGCGCCTGTGGCTCAACAGGCTAAGGCACCAGCCACGTACACCTGAGCTGGCGGGTTCGAATCCAGCCCGGGCCTGCCAAACAACAATGGTGGCTGCAACCAAAAAATGGCCGGGCGTTGTGGCAGGCGCCTGTAGTCCCAGCTACTTGGGAGGCAGAGGCAGGAGACTCGCTTGAGCCAAGGAATTGGAGGTTGCTGTGAGGTATAATGCCACAGCACTCTATCCAAGGTGACAGCTTGAGGCTCTGTCTCAAAAAAAAAAAAAAACATGTTTAGCAAGAACAAAAAAGAAATATAAAGAGCTTGGTCATGGCTGGGAAAGAGTAATAAAGGAGGAGAGAATTATACTCCAAGACACTACTTCCTGCAGGGGCTGGTTCTACGGAGGGTTTCTAGGAGCCACTCAAAAACAAGCTTGGGAAATTCTATGTTAAACAAAGTCACATACTTTTTGTTTGTTTGTTTGTTTGCTTGTTTCTGGATTTCTCAGAATCTTTAATAGGCTAGAGTGTACTGAGATGCTATTAAAGCAAGATACAGAATATGTGGTTTTCCCAATTGATTCGACTACGAGACCTTTTCCACAGACCAAATCATTGGAGAATGTTACTCTCAAATAGTAGAAAATGACAGTATCTATACAGTGGGGTGGGTAAAGCACAAAGGTCACCCAACCTAGAGCCCTTCCAACTGTGTGGTCCCAAATTTAAATTTCTTTTGTTTGCAGTTTTTGTCCCGGGCCAGGCCTGAACTCACTACCTCCAACATATGGGGCCAGCACCCCTCTCCTTTGAGCCAGGCATTGTCCCCCCCAATTTAAATAATGGCATAAAACTAGAAGCAGAGGAGTGGATAGCGGTAAAAAGGGGTGAGACCAGGTGAACAAGTCCTGATTAGCAGAGAGTGAGTAAACAGTTGGAGGAACCCAGGACGTGGAGCCCCAACAGGCCACCTTGGCATACTGATCATTTTGACCTCAAGGCACTGGAGAAACAGAAGATGCAGAAAGGCTCTGGTCTCCCCTTTTGTAGGGAACAACAGTTCAAATGGAGTTCAAGTGCAGTTCAGACTGGTAACTCTATTCTTGACAGAAACTTCCTCAGGGTCTACAGGAAGGGATGTTCCTTTGAAGACCCTCCAGAGATTAGCAAACTAGTCTTGTCAGGGGCAGGCACTGAAAACAGAGCTTGGGCTGGGGTGGGGGTGGGTGGGGGGGGGGTGGGGGGGTGGTCGTTGTCCTGAAATTTCCCTGAAGGGACCTGAGGTGTGGAAAAATCCAGATAAGGTTAATGTACAGCTGAGTCAAAGGTTAGTTACATCTGGTTTTCCCCCCCAATGTTTTGTTCTTTTTAGATAATGGATTAGTAAGGTTAATAATTTTGTGGAATGGTAATCTAAGGAACTATGTGGACTGACGCCGGTTGGTTTAAAGTTAATTGATAGATGACTATGATGAATTGTGAATATTAAGTTGTGGAGATATATAAGCAAGTAAGAAATAATCTGGAGCCGCTGCATGCCTGAGCGAGTCGTGGCCCTCGCTCCTTCTCAATATTCTGACTGCTGGTCTCATCTCTGCGACCCCGGCCCGATCACTAACAGCAACACCTTTTGTACTTAAAAAATACGCCATAAATTTTCGAGGAAGAGAAGCATAGATTTATCACCAGAGACTCAGAATAAGCTCTGAAGTAGGTATGTATAATAAATATACTAAAATAACTCTGACCATCCCCTAGTTTTCCTCCACGTTATCTTATTCATTTCCTCACAATTTACTGCCCCAGCCCAAATTGCTCTGTCTCGTCAATTCTTCAATAATGTACCATTTCTCTGCCTAAGAGACGTGTGTGTTTTCTGCTTCTGGTCACTTCTTGGGGTCTTTGTTCTCTTGTGAGCACTCCCATGCACATACAAAATTATAGACTTGTAGGCTCTTCTCCTGCCGATCTGTCTCAGGTTAATTTAATTCTTAGGCTTAGCCAGAGATCTTAAGAAGGTAGACGAGAATTTTTTCCTTCCCTACATGAGTAGTAAAGCTATTATGAAACCAAGACTCACCATTTTCACTTTAAGGTATATGCACATCTTGCTCTGAATAAAGTGGCACCATGAAGGATGAACTTCTCTAGACTGATGTAAAGCAACAGCCACCTGTCCCGTGGGAGACCTTTCTCCATCAGAAGCCAGGGAGCAGCCTGTCTCAGGACCAGATCACATTTCAGTGCCTCATTTCAAACCCTTATCACAAGCAAAACCTTTCAGCAGCATAAAATCCGCTATTTTAAACAGTTAAAATAGACGGTGCAAAACAAATAATATCTGACTGGTCTTTCTACAGTCTGATTTATAGTTTTTTCTTGTTATTTGTATAAGAGAACATTAAAAGAACACGGATATTGCTTTAAACAATAAAATAGATGAAAAAGCACTGACATTACACCTTGGAACGCCACGTTGTGTGGGACATGTATTTAATAGGAAAGCCTTTTTTTTCTCTTTTTTTTTTTGGAAACAGAGCCTCAAGCTGTCGCCCTGGGTACAGTGCCGTGGCATCACACCTCATAGCAATCTCCAACTCCTGGGCTTAAGTGATTCTCTTGCCTCAGCCTCCCAAGTAGTTGGGACTACAGGCGCCCGCCACAACACCTGTCTAATTTTTTATTGTAGTTGTCAGCAGGCCCCGGGCTGAATTCAAACCCGCCAGCTCTGGTGTATGTGGCTAGTGCCTTAGCCGCTTGAGCTACAGGCACCAAGCCAATAGGAAAACCTTTTGGCTGAGATTTTCTTTCTTTTTTTTTTTTTTTTTGGTGTGTGTGTGAACTTCATTCACATACCTACAATTCTCTCCTTTACAGTGTACAATCCACCAGTGGCTTTTAATATTGTTACATAGTTGTGACCGTTACCACAATAAATTTAGAACTTTTTCAAAACACGTTTTCCATCAAACATAAATTTCATACCTTTTAGAGGCTAATGCCACCATCCTCACCCTGCAAAGCTCCCACCCTGCCCCAGCCCTAGGTAATCACTAATCTATTTTTTATCTCTATAGATTCGTCTATTTTGGACCTATCATATAATATATAGTCCTTTGAAATTGTGTGTAAGATTTTAAACGGTTTAGTTAATGATATAATGATAGAATCTTTATTTTTTTAAGCCCATAGATAGCTTTGCTGTAACACAAAATACACTTCACACTGTATCAGCTAAGTACTGCATTGCGCTGGCGTTTGTCCAGCACACAGTGGATCCAGTAATCGTGAGAGTCTGTTTCACAAGGCAGCATGATCATTTAAAGTTCACTCAATGGGCTGCAAGTTATTTTTTATTAATAAAAATACGGTTTTGTGACCTGGGTATTGTAAGTTAAGTATCCTGATTTATTTTGGAATGAGCTCTTGCAGATATAAAATACTAAAATCTTTTCTCTTTTCTATAATCTACCCTGAAGTCAGGAAACCATTGCTCATTTCCCAAAGTGGACTGGTTATTTCTTACTTGCCTGATTTTTCTTTTTCTTTCTCTGTGTAAAATTTAGAGATGCGAAGCACCACAACAGACAATGGCATGACAGTTTTCTTACCGGATAGTATCTTTTTATCACTGTGAATATGCGTGCTGCCCTGGTAACACAACTACTGCAATAAAATGATTTAATAAGCCAGGCCTGGTGGCTCAGGCCTGGGAGTACAGTAAGGGGAGGTCCAAAGAGATTAAGAACATTGGAGCAGGAGGCCACAGAGCCAGGAAATACAGATGTAGGTTTTGACCCACCTCCCCCTGACACCTAAGTCTGAATTCCTTTCATTACGATATCCTGACATTGTCTTTTGGCTTCGAGTAGAAAGCAGAAGACAGAAAAACAGAGAGGAAACAATAAAATATGCAAGGAGAAAATGAGTTTTCTGCAAAATGTCAACCTTAAATGGAGATTCAGGTTATATAATTCAAATGAGTTGATTCAAGGACAAAGTTTGAAGATGGCCACTAGAGGGGTCACAGACGCCAAAAACAGAGGCTCAGGGCTCTGAAGTGAAGGGGTTTGAGGGCCGTTTATATAGACAAGGTCTGGGAAAAGCCTAAAGGATGTCAACATTTCCCATACTAGGTAAAGACACAGTTACAGCAGTGTGATTGGCTATAGGCAGTGTTTCTTTTGTGAAAGGGTATATTTAACATTCCACATGATGGATGTAATAATCAAGGGGTCTTTAATCTTAGTCAAGGGGCCTTTTATCTGAGGCGCCATCTGGTCTGAGCCGGGATCAAGAAAATAAGGAAGGAACGTGATCTATAACAAAAGGTCAGTAATTAGGTTGTGCTCCACAACTCTCTAAAGTCAACCTTCCTCTGCTCCTAACAACTTTTGGAAACCCCAAAGAAATGATCCATTTTCTTTCACAAAAACAACAAGATGAATTTCTCATTTGGGGGGGCCTAACTAGAAAGGAGGCTGGAAGCACTGTGGAAACAGCAAAAGGGCCCTAGCCTTGAGCTCTGAGTAAAGTCTCATTTGGCTCAAAGAAAGGACACTAATTTAGGGAGAAAATGGCGCATTTGGAGGATGAGAATATGTTTTCCCTTCTTGGGCTTTCAGAGTTCCACAGGGGAGCTCAAAGGCTGGCTCCCTTCCCCCAGCCCTGGGAAAGAATTTGGGAAAGCATGAGCATCTTCTGTGGGTACCTAATTATCTGGGGCTCACGGATTATCAGCCTGAACCTGCACTGTGGAAGAGAGGGCGCATGGTGGCTTCCGGCTGGCCCACCGCCTGCCCTGGGGTTGTTCCCTGAAGACCCTGCTGTACACACTTCACACGCGGGGGTCTGTCTGCAGAGGAGAGAAGCTTTTATACCAAGCAGGATCCAGTAAGAAGGCCTTTCACAGATCCACAAAAGCCAGTGATGTAGTTTTCCCTGTCCTGAATTTCAATTAGCATCTTTGGCAACAAACCTGAAAATGACTAATTGAGAAAATGTCCGCATTCAGTTTGCAGATTAAGGCCACTGAAATATAAAATATGTATTAAGAATTAATACTAGCCAAACAAGCTCTCAGTATGTACGGGGGGGGGAGGGAGATATTTCGTAACAGTATTCTTTCATGATTATATTTCTGTTTTAAATATTTGTCTTTGTTCTTTTCTTTTTTTTTTAAATTCCTATCACTAGTTTTACCTAAAAACTCCTGATAATTATCTGTTTTACCTGTTTAACATTTTAGTGAGTTGAATAGTGAAAAATATGTTCCCATCCCATTTAATTAATCAAAAGAGTTGTGGTATATCTTTTTAACTTTTCAGTTGCACCTCTCTTATTCAACTGCACCACAAACTTGTTCACTTTCAGGAAGGCTCATGTTCTTCAGAAACAACGAAATTGTAAGACTCTTAAAATGTGAATGTTCCAGTAAAACTAGGACTGTTTCTTTGTAAAGAATCATCTATAACACAAATATAGCAACAATTCTATTCAGATTTTAGAGATCTATTGATTATTTTTGCTATTCACATACCATATTAAAATGTTTTATTCACCATTATTTTAATCTCTTTCATTAATAAATTGAGAATATGAAACTAAATAATATTTTGGATCAATCACAATTGTGAATTAATGCATCTGTAGGGCCCACGTTATGAACCATTCTAAAACAAACCAATTTCAAGCAAACATACAATTAAATCACATTTTAAACACTCAAAGGCAACAATTTTAACACATATTCCTAATGGATTACTGAACAGAGACTTGACCATCAGATTTGTATTAGAAGGCAATTTAAAAGTTGTTAGAACCCAGAGAATTTAAAATTTCACCTATACAACTGTTTGAAATACTAAAATGATTCCTAAAATATTTACCAATCTTTGAAACATTTTCTCTATAATTCTCTTTGAGATGGATGCCGGCTGCCGCAGCCATACACCACCCGCTTAAGACCAGGGGACGAGGTAGGAAGGAGGGGTAGAGGGGAGAACGAGAATGAGATAAGAATACCATAACTCCGAAAGGGTGCCAAGCACCATCACCCCCTGATTGGGCAGACCAAGATAAGAATTTAATAAGCTAGTGCTCTAAAAAAAAAAAATTGTTTTACTTATCTGCTAATTGCCAGATCTGCTTTAGGTTACCTTTATGTTATCTATCTGCTAAATTACAAGATCCGCTTCTGTAAAAAGGGTCCTCGTGACCCCACGCTTGCTTTTGGCTTCCTTTGCCAACTTTCAGACCATAAAAACCCCAATTTCAGACCCTTCGACGCTCTCTCACTTAGTCTGCCTTAGACTTTGCTGAGACAGCCCCTCAGCTAATAAAAGGCTCCTTTTTGAACTCCTCATTTGAGTCAGGGGTCCTTATCTTGCACCATAACACCTTCTTTTTGGATAAAAGCTAATTAGAAAGCTTTAAGTGCAGACTGGTAAAAAATGATTCTTTGACTATGAAGATTTACCATTAAATTACTCAACTAATAGTTCCTATTTAGTAGTTAGGTTTCAAGAGGCCTATGCTCAAGGTTTTCATTATAAGAAAATAATTCATATTAAAAAAAAAAAAAAAAACACAACCAAGACCACAAGACTATACTACCAAAGTTTTGGAGAACAGCATTTTTTATTTATTTGTGAATGACAGAGTCTCACTCCATCACCCTCAGTAGAGTACGGTGGCATCATAGCTCACAGCAACCTCAAATTCTTGGGCTCAAGTGATACTCTAGCCTCATCCTCCTGAAGTAGCCGGGACTACAGATGCCCACCACCATACATGGCTAGTTTTTTCTATTTTTAGTAGAAATAGGGGATTCACTCTTGGCCAGGCTGGTATCAAACGCCTAAGCTCAAGCAATCCACTTGTCTTGGCCTCCCAAAGTGCTAGGATTACAGGCATGAGCCACCACACCCAGCCTAGCATTCATATTTATATTCCTTAAAAAAAAAAAAAAAAATCAAAGCGGCAGCACAGAGTGGTGGTCCCTCGGATCTGTGTCTTGAGTGAGCCTTCAACACTGTTTGGACAGAACAGACCCGGCGACTCCCTTTTTTCCACCCTTCCTCAATTTTCCAGTCTCATTCTTTTCCACTTGAAATCTCTGGGACCATCTTCATGGCCATCTCCTGCTGCTGGAGCCAACTAACACCCTTTTTTTTGTGGTTCCGTATTACCGATCAACCCATGAGCTCCCGGGTTCATCAAAATTATTCCACCGATGTGGAGGCAGCTGTCAACCGCCTGGTCAACTTGCATCTGCGTGCCTCCTACACCTATCTCTCTCTGGGCTACTATTTCAACCGCGACAATTTGGCTCTGAAAGGCGTGGGCCACTTATTCCACGAGTTGGTGGAGAAGCACCAGGGCTCTGAGTGTCTCTTGAAGATGCAAAACCAGCGTGGCGGCCACACTTTTTTCCTGGACGTGCAGAAACCATCTCAAGATAAATGGGGTACAACCTTGGACGCAATGCAAGCCGCATTGGCCCGGGAGAAGAGCCTGAACCAGGCTCTTATGGATCTTCACACCCTGCCTGCACAGACCCTCATCTCTGTGACTTCCTGGAGAGTCACTTTCTAGATAAGGAAGTGAAACTTCTCAAGAAGATGGGTGACCACCTGACCAACCTCCACCGGCTGGCTGGCCCTCAGGTTGGGCTGGGGGAGTATCTCTTCGAAAGGCTCACTCAAGCACGATGAAGCCTGTGTGTAGAGGACTGGACACCATGCTTGCAAAGGACAATTACTGATTCTTATCACATTAAAAGAAAACGCTGAGAACAGGACAGTCTCCTGGCAAACCTAGAGACGTTTCCTGACTTGGGAGCAATCCCCCAAGTAACTCAAGTGTTCCGGAATGAGATAAGGTCAGTCACTCACTAGTAAGCATGCGTTAAACAGTGATGCTTAGTAGTTCTTCACGAGGGTTGTGGGGAAAGAACACGTGAGGAGAGCACGTGGCAATCTTTGCACATGCGGCCCTCATCCACACCTGTTTTTGTCAATTACCTTAACTCTCCACTTGTTGTGTATAACCTGAATAAATAGCCATTGCAGAGGGGGCTCGGGGCTACCCTGCAACTAAGGTTAGCTTGCCTCCCGCAAGCTTGTACTTGAAAAAAAACAAAAAAAAAAAACAAAGCAACATTTTAAAATAAAAATATGATGTATTCATGTGCTTATTTCCAATATTACATTTTAAATAAATCTTTCTAATATATTGTTTAGTATCAATATATACTGTAATTTAAATCTGATGACATATTACTTCTGGGATAAGAAGTAACGACTCTTTAGAGCAGTGGACAAAAGGGGGGTTCTCAAAGTATGGTCCCAGAACCAGCAGCAGCAACATCACATGGGAACTTGGCATCAGAGCAAATTCTCACATCTCACTTCAGACCTACAAATCAGAAATTCCAGCAATCTGTCCTAACAAGCTCTTCTATTGCATACTAGTATCAAGAAAAATTCACTTACAACAGCTTAAGCTTATGCAGAAAACAATTGCTTACAGTAGGTTGCTTGTTAGCTATTCAACGACATCAACTGTTTAGCAGTTAAAAAAGAAATAGGATAAAGGACAATAAAACAAAACAAAGAGCCTACAAACAGACTCACTAAAACTTAACAAATGACAGAGAAGTCACTGCAGATTAGTAAGGAAAAGATGGGCTGGAAGGAAATATTGTAGAATATGTTTATCACTTTGCAACAAAAAAAAAAAAAAAAAAAAAATAGCCAGGCATTGTGGCAGGCACCTATAGTCCCAGCTACTGGGAGGCTGAGGCACGAGAATCGCTAAAAGCCCAAGAGTTGGAGGTTGCTGTGAGCTGTGTGCCACAGCACTCTACCGAGGGTGACATAGCAAGACTCCATCTCAAAAAATAATACTATTAGATATTCAAGAGAAATACACGTGTTCACTATTATTTTCATCTTTTTTTTTTTAGAGACAGAGTCTCACTATCGCCCTCGGTAAAGGCGGTAAAGGCCATGGCATCACACAGCTCACAGCAACCTCCAACTCCTGGGCTTAGGTGATTCTCTTGCCTCAGCCTCCCGAGTAGCTGGGACTACAGGTGCCCACCACAACGCCCGGCCATTTTTTGTTGTTGTTGTTGTTTGGTGGGCCGGGCTGGATTCGAACCCACCAGGTCAGGTGTACGTGGCTGGCACCTTAGCCTGTTGAGCCACAGGCGCCAAGCCCAGAAACTTCTTAAATAAGAAACAAAAATGGCTTACCATACAGGAAAAGATTACTCAATTTTCTTTTTTTTTTGAGACAGAGCCTCACGCTGTCACCCTGGATAGAGTGCTGTGGCATCACAGCTCACGGCAACCTCCAACTCCTGGGCTCAAGCAATTCTCCTGCCTCAGCCTCCCAAGTAGCTGGGACTACAGGTGCCCCCACAATGCCTGGCTATTTTTTGGTTGGAGCCGTCATTGTTGTTTGGTGGGCCCGGGCTGGATTCAAACCTGCCAGCTCAGGTGTATGTGGCTGGCGCCTTAGCCGCTTGAGCCATAGGCGCTGAGCCAAGATCACTAAATTTAACTACATTAAATTTCAATACTTCTCTGCTCATCCAAACATTATTTGTTAAAAAAAAAAAAAAAAACAAAGGCAAGCCACTAAGAATAGACATTCATCACACACATAAGAAATGTCGACGATTTGTATTTGTACTATTCTCCCAACAAGCATTTTAATGAGTTCTTATTATTGGCCAGACACCATTATAAGTGCTGAGGATATAGTAGTGATTAAAAAAAAAGAAAAAAAAAAGAAAAACAAAAACTATGCGGCCCTCTGTTTTCTTGAATGCCATTTCATTTCATTTTATATTCTTTTGAGATGGGAGTCTCACTCTGTTGCCCTGGGTTGAGTGCCATGGCATCATCATAGCTCTTAGCAACATCAAACTCTGGCTCACCAAGTAGCTAGGACAAGAGGCACCTGCCAAAGTGCCCAGCTAATTTTTCTATTTTTGGTACAGACCATGTTTGCTCAGGCTGAACTCAACTCCTGAACTCAAGCAATCTGCCACCTTGGCCTCCCAGACTGCTAGGATTCCAGGCGTGAGCCACCGTCTGGGGCCTTATATGCCTTGTTTAAACTAGACCTAATCAGTAAGTAAATTACAGTTTATTTACTTAAATTTCACATGTTGTATGTATTTACATAGGGATCCAGAGGGAGAAATTTTGGAGGATGAGGGACAAGGCATATGGCGGACACCTGGCGGTGTGGCCTGTGTGAAGCTGTCAGTACTAAACTTTAACACCCATCACCAGCATCCGCCATAGGAGGAACACCTTACAACAAAGTAGACAGAATGACTGAGTTGACCTCTGTCAGTCTTTGTCATCAGCCACTCCTGTCCTGGCTTCATGGCATCATAGATGTCCTGGGGCGCCTGCCAGCATGTAGCAGAATTCAACCTGAAGCCAGGGTTCCGGGGCAGGGCTCTAATTCCCACAAGGAGAAAAGATTTTTTACTAGTTAGTGACTGAGGTATTTTTCATTACCTTCAATCTCAGCTGTCATTATCTTGGATTTGAGACCCTAGATCTTCACAAAACACCTTCCAGATGATGTGGTTTCAAGGCTCTTTTAACAAGTCATAACTAGTGAGGGAAAGCATTTTTAGAACGTGGCCTACCACAGCACGATTACTGATAGTCACTCTACTGAAAGGAAAACCCCTCTGTATAAAATTGACAACCACCCCACTTTACTAAAATTTGAAATGAAAACATGATAATTGCAAGTGCGTTTCTAGGACAAGAACCTTCTCCTGTAAGTACAACGTACCTTTCTGATGAAATGACTCCTGCCCCCCTTCCTCCTGCCACTACCGCAAGGGTCTGTTAAAATAGAAGGTTCACACGTGATAGAACTTTAGGGCTACGGCCTTAGAAGGGGAAACGACTTTCCAGAAACGACCTAAAGTGGAATGGTCTGTGCTGAGACGAGGAAATCTGTATATATTTATCATCATTAGAAGTTTGAACAATTTGTAAAAAGCAAGGAAAGATTCTACGGACCATGGCTATAAAAACAGACGCACAAGTAAATGAAGAGGGATGAACACTCATTTTCCATGCTGCCTAAGAAGCTCTAGGACGCAGGATGGGGGCAGGTAACAGTGTACATTCTTTATACTTTAGAGTTCCACTCTCCATTCTAATTGATTTAAGCAGCAAGTGAAGATGAAGAATCTGCTCTTGAGTCAAACTGCTGAGCCTGAATATTTGCCCAGCAGAACCTCTTTAAAACTGAGGAATGAATAAAAAAAAAAACTGTGAGGAATGGACACTGTAATTCTTAACAAAAGAAGTGACTGAATGAATGTAAGTCTTAGTTTGTAGTTATGTTTTCCTCCTTTAGACAAGACCCTAGCACGAGAACTTCTGCTACACTGCAGTTCTGAACATGATGTAGTAAAAAAGAAAGGATTTCACTTTTCATCATAAGCAATTAAAAATCGGAATAAAATACATGAAACAGCTGTTTCCAGACACTGAGCAGTAGGCTCTGCAGGATAGAGCTCTGTTAAAAGGGAAACAGATTGGGCGGCACATGTGGCTCAAAGGAGTAGGGCACCGGCCCCATATGCCAGAGGTGGCAGGTTCAAACCCAGCCCCAGCCAAAAACACAAAAGGGGGAAACAGATTGGATTAGCCCTAGGAACACTCTGGCTTTCTGCTTGGGGACAGCGTAAGAAGTGCAGGTGCATGGAGGGGAGACCCAGAGAACCCAGAGGCCCAGCAGAGGTGAGAAGATGGGAGTTGAGAGTTCAGGGAGCTGAGAATTCTGGAAAGCAGGGAGCCACACATAAAAAGAAGCCCAGAAATCTGCATTAAGTATTTCCTTGAGTCCTTTCTGTGTGTGAGGCCGCACACTGCACATGGGTATTCTGTGCATAACATTTTGCAAAATGCTAGAAGGACAAAGAAACATAGGACAAGGTCTCTGTCTTCCAGGGGCTAAAACATAGCAAAGAATTTCACACTTTACTTTAGAATGTTCACCAGTTCTGAAATAAAAGTCTCCTGGCTGCTGTTTGGTCTCCCACTGCCCAAGTTTCCTACGGATGCTGTAACATGTTAGCGTAAGTGGTTTAAACGGCAGAATTTATCCTCTCTCAGCTCTGAAGGTGCTGGCCAATTCACACGCCTTCAGAAGGCGAGGAGGTTCTTCTTTCTTGCCTTTTCCAGCTACTGGTGGCCTCTGGTGTCCATGTCTTGAGGCAGCAGAACTCCAGTCTGTCTGTCTTGACAAGGCCTTCTCTCTTGTGTTCTGTCTTGTCATTTACTGTCTCTTATAAGGACACCTGTCATTGGCTTTAGGGCCCACTCTAACCCGGAACGAACTCATCTTTAGATCCCATCCTTAGTTAAATTTGCAAAGACTCTTATTCCAAATAAGGTCCCATTCTGGGATAGCAAGGGTCGGAATGTATTGAGCTGTGAGACGTATCTTTTGGGGGGCCACTATGCCGTCCGTTATGGCCACCTTATTCTTACTTTTGGTTGCTTTGCTAACGTGAAGGGTGGTGGGAGGCTGAAAGGAGTGGACGGCAAGGGCATCAGGGAGGGACTTGCTGGTAATAGGGATGAGGCTGGAGAGGGAAACAGGAGACTGAATAGGGAAAGCAGGAAGAAACGGAAGACAGTGAACAGCAGCCGAGGAATTCAGGACTCTCTTCTCAGGCTCAGACGTGGACACAAGAGATCAAAATCGGAGCAGCGAAAAAAGAAGACATAATTTTTAAAAAGACAAAAAGCAACGTCAAGGCAATGGAAAAGGTTTGGAGACACTGCTCAAGGATTCTTGAGTTGCATTTGCACAGTTATAAAAGTTTAAGGACATTTATAAGTAATACAAGAGAGGGGAATGAAGGATCTAAGGGAATTTCACCTCAAATATGAGTCCCTGATATAAAGAATATTTTGAATTGAAGGCCACTCAAGGTTAAGAAACACTGGAGGAAGCCTTCCCTTATCTGCATAAACTGGACTGGACTGATCAGAGGATCAAAAGGGACAACTGACTCCTCTTCCCTATCTTTTTATCCCAAAATCTTTCAGAAAAGAGGGTTGGGAATGTAGGTGGACCTAGCTCAAATCATCTGGGTCATAAACACCTGTTCATCTACTTCTCCTCCATCCATGTTCCTCCCTAGCAACCTCCCTAGTAGCCACTAATTGCCCTATGCTCCTCAGTTTCCAACCCCCACCAGTAAAAGACCTGTATAAAAATACCTGAATTCCTTTGGAAACTTGGTTATCACTCTGTGATTTCCTCCCATGGGCACCGTAAATAAATTCTTTCCATTATCAATCGGCTTTAACTGTGAGTTAATCTTTCCAGGAACTTTCAGGAGAAGGGGCAAGTTTCCCCTCCCTCCTACAAACACATACATAGACCAGTATTAATAATTTTGTTATATGAGCACAGGACTTAAAATGGGGTCCTATTTAATAGTAACGACTCATATATTACTCCATATATTATTGGGTCTTGCCCCACCAGCTGCTGCGACATCTCTAACCAAGTATGAACTCACCTCACTCCACCATCGTGCCTGAAAGTCCCTATGAACTGTCTGTCCTCCTGGGCCCACAAACAAGTCCTGCCAAGGCTCTAGCCTTTTCCTTCCTCCTTGCATGGGTCCCTCCCAGTAACGTCCACTTCCAGGCCCCCAGCAGGCATGAGGGGGCTTCACTATCACCTCTGATAAGGCTGTGGGGCCCCTTCCTGCAATGGTCCATCAAGTCTTGTGCCCAACTGTTGGGTACACCTGGTGCCAACACCGTAGCAGTGGTGGAATTCTCCAGGATCGAAATGACACTGGTCCCCAAAATGCAAAGCCTCGCTGCATCCCAGGGAACACTAGTAACTCTGCTTCTGTTTACCCTTTTCCACTGAGGTTTACAGCAATGCTGCTGTGTCTCAGTGGCTGACATACTTTCACTCGGTGTCTTCACGGGAGGCACACATCCATTCCATACACACACAAACGCCAGTGAGAACCCACAAAGCTCTGTGCAGAACACGTCTTAGGGACGAGCACAGAGCCAGAACTGCCCTCTAAGAAGGGATGAATTTCTGGGTAAAAAGAAGAAACAGGATGAATTTCTGGGTCATAAGGAAACACAGAAAGAATGATCACTGTCCACACTCCACGCATCTAGAAGGACTTCGTACACATCTGGGAGGAGTCACCCACCACAGGGCTGGGCACAAAGGGAATCTTTATCTGCTAAATGAATCAATGAGATGGAGAAATCGATCCTGTGGAAACCCAGGGCTTAGGCCTCGGTAGGTACTAATGTCCCATTGTCATCCCAAATCACAGTCCTGGTCACCTAGGAACTCTCCTTCCTGTACCCACAACAGGACTCACTTACATTTGCCCTTTATCCCACAGGCTTGCCAGGAAATTAGGTTTGAATTGTTGGGTGCTTGCCTAGAAGTCTATTTTTATTGAAATAGAAAATCTGATAAGGGAAGAATAAGCTGGGGAAACAGCTAGGTATTCAAGGAGTTTAAGTGTTAAGACCCTGGGGTAAAACTATAACTGCAAAGGGGACTTAAGTCAGTGAGGGGGAGCAGATGCTATTCACCCACACAACAAACTCTCCTAGGAATCCCAAGGGGTTGAGCCAGAAATTCAGTCTAGGAAACAGACCAGCTAGAGGAGGAGTGGCAGAAAGAAACAGGACTGAAAGCAATGTAGGCTGTGCCCCCGACATGGTTTGTGCAATCAACTTAAGGGGGTGGATTCCAGCACTTTTTAAAAACAAGAGAATAGGATAAGTAGGATAGGATGGAGCAGACGATAACAGCCCACCGCAGACAGTAATGGTCAGCATTGTTTCATCAAAGTATTTTGCTTTGGAATGTGTATGTACACGCGTATCTATAACTATGCATGAATGCACACACGTGCGCGCACACACACACACACACATGTTCACGGAATCCTAGGCAGCAATGTAAAATGTATTGTTCATTGTGGACTACATAAAAAACTGTTTGAAAGTTGCTGCTGCAGAGAAAGCAACCAGATAGAGTCGTGGAGAATCAGAGTGTCATCCCACCGAGAAGGACAGCTACTGCTTAGCTCCAAATGATTTTTGCTAAAGCTTGTGCTTTTTTGAGATGCCAGAAATCTGCATCTCTGTGAAATGCTTTTTAATGTTGGCAACTAATTCAACTAAATAAAACAGACCTGAAAAGAAGTTTAATATACTTGTTGAAGACAGCCCGTACACACACAGTTTGGTTTCTTCATCTTAGAGTAATGTTCTTATACGCCTACCCTTATAGAGAGGTTACTGATCACTTTCTTTTTTTTCTTTTGAGACAGTCTCACTATGTGGCCCTCGGTAGACTATTGTGGCATCACGGAAACCTCAAACTCTTGGGCTTAAGCAATTCTCTTGCTCAGCCTCCCAAGTAGCTGGGACTACAGGTGCCCACCACAACACCCGGCTATTTTCTTCTTGTTATCATTGTTGTTTAGCAGGCCTGGGCCTAATTTGAACCCACCAGCCCCCGTGTATGTGGCCAGCGCCCTAACCACTGAGCTACGAGCACTGAGCCATACTGGTCGCTTTCTTGCTCACGAATGTTGACTGCCTCTTCCTACAAGCCTTTCCCTTTCTGAAGATGATACCATCTACTCGTTAACATCAGTCTTAGACGTCTGGTTTGCTTTGGCCAATGGACTATGAATGGAAGTGAAGTGCTTGCCACTCCTGAGCAGAAGCTGAAGCAGTTTGTGTGTGTCTCATCGTATTTCCCCCTCTCTCTTCTCTCTGCCTGGAGACCAGCAATGCCCCACATTAAGACTGCCCTTCACCCAACCTGCCAGAATGATGGTGGTGTGCAGCAGAATCACTGACCATCAGAAAGGGACACGTGGTGAGAGCAAGAGTTAAACCTTGCTTTAAGTTACAGAGTGTCACTGTAGGATAACTCAGCCTCAATTCATTGACCTATTACTTTACATAGATATTTTGAAATCAACCTCATTAAATAATGTGCCCAATGATCCTTTAATTAAGAAATATCTTACATTAAAATAACAGCATATCAAATAACCAATGGACATTTTAAAATGTCTTCCATTTCATTGTCATAAGGAAAATGCATCTTAAAAGCATAGTACGATACAATTTTATACTCACTAGAGTGGCTAAAGGGAAAAAGAGAGAAAATGGCAAGTATTGGTGGAAATATGGAGTTCCCATATTCTTTTATGTTGGACACACATATAAAGCACTTTGGAAAACTGAGTGGCAGTGTCTAGTAAAGCTGAACAGCCATACCCTGCAGCAATTCCACTCCTGGGCATACAACTAACAGAAACGCACATACTCCTGCCCCCACATGCAAAAACAAAGATGTCCAAAATAGCCACATATCTGAAACCTTAAAAGTCAAAGGACAATAGAATGAAAGAAGAAACTGTGGTATATTCATACAATGAAATATACATATGTACACATATACATGTATCATTACACATACATATATGTTAATGAACTGTGGCCACCTGCAACCACTTGAATAAACTACATAAACATAAGGTTCTACTGTATAACATTCTATTCATTTTACTGTGGATGGACATTTGTGTTTTTAGTTTTCTTTATTACAAACAGTGCTGCTGTGAGTATTCTTGTATAAGTCTTCTCATTCAAAAGTGCAAGGTTTCCTAGGATTGGAATCACTAGACCTTAAGATCTATATATCTCCATTTTACCACATAAGGCTAGACAGTTTTTCTTTTTTTTTTTTTTGAGACAGAACCTCAAGCTGTCGCCCTGGGTAGAGTGCCGTGGCATCACAGCTCACAGCAACCTCCAATTCCTGGGCTCAAGCGAATCTCTTGCCTCCGCCTCCCAAGTAGCTGGGACTACAGGCGCCCACCACAACACCTGGCCAGTTTTTGGTTGCAGCTGTCATTGTTGTTTGGCGGGCCCAGGGGCTGGATTCAAACCCTCCAGCTCAGGAGTCCGTGACTGGCGCCTTAGCCCATTGAGCCACAGGCGCCAAGCCAGGCTTTGCTTTCTTTTGTTTCTATGTTGTTTACCGTGCTGACAACGTCCTAGTCTCCCCTCTTCTCTTTCCTTATTTTAGT
>CAUYON010138629.1:0-19838 GCA_963573935.1 Arctocebus calabarensis | reverse complement strand
AGTGATCAAGGAAATGCCATGAAGGATATCTGTAACAGTATGATCAAAATATTTCTGAATGTATATGAATCGTGCCCTGTGATTGCACCAATGTACATAATTATGATTCAATAAAATTATTAAAAAAAAAAAAAAAGAGTGACTCCTAGACTTTTGCCATGAGAATGGGTAGACAAAGGGAGCTTGTCATTGAAAAAGGAAACAGATTTTGAAAATTGCTTAGTTTGAGGAACCTATGAGATGTCTAGTTTCAAAGTGAGACTCTCAAGTAAGCAATTGTGTGTAGGTCTGAAGCTCAGAAGAAGGGCCTGGACAATATTAAATTTGAAGTTAGACATCACCAGCATATTAAGAATATTTAAAGTTGTGTGAATAAATGAGATGCCTAGGGTTAGAGTATTCCAGGGCAGAAGTTGAGTCAATGAGTAAGGAATCACAAGGAAATTTGTAATCTTGGCTTGGTATAAAGTAATTATAACAAAAGTCTTTCACAATAAAATAGGGACCTTGGGGAGCATCAGTAACCATACACTGATATGATTTGCATAATGCTATTTGGCCATTTCTCAGCAATGTGGTAAGATAAGAAGAGTCTAGTCTTGAGTGAGTTGACTTTAGAGGGTCTCCAAACTTTATAGATCTGAATGATTTGAAAAATGCTATAGCTAGCTTCTTAGGACCACAAGAATAAAAGTGAGGAAGTAAAGGTCTCTGCCCATCCGCCTACCCTCATCCATATAAGCTCAAGAAAGAAGAAAGCTATGGCAGTAAAGCTGGGAAGGTACATAAACATGGCTTTTGATATGAACACCCTGGGAAGACACTGGAAAAATAAAAGTGGTGGTGTCAGATGATGGAGAGCTGCCTCTTAGTTCTTTAAGTTGCCTGGGTATTTGTATGCAAATGTGAGGTCAGAATGGTATTTCCGATGCATATGGATGAATGTTTGAGCTCTTCTGTGCTCTGAGAGAAACCTGAAATGGGAGGTGAGAAGAAACTGCCTTACACTATTGTAAATGACCTTTCTGGGGATGGGAAATGTTCTGCTACTAAACATAATAACTAGAGTGCATTGAAAATCACTAGCAAGTATTCATTATTAGCATCCAAGTCCCTAGAGGCAATTCCAAGCCCTTTATGAGTGCTGGTCAGAAATGTACCAATGAACCTAGAGCGAATAATATTAGGCCAGTCCTGTCAAAATATTGGTAATGCTCAATGAAAAGAGCACGGCTGTAGACTGACATTCCTAGACTCTGGCATTTGCATTTAAGAGGAAACTAAGGGTCCAATTTAGACACTTAGCTGAGGGAAAAGAACTAAGGTATCATGAGTACTGTCTGTATTCCAGACGTTGTCCAAGTGTTTCTCGTATGTGTGTTCATTTAATCTCCTTCAGTGACCCTGAGAGAATGGTTGCATTAACCTCATTTTTCAGAATAAGAAATTTCAGAGTGTGGAGAACTAAAGGAATTATATAATGAACACATGTATATTCCAAATGCACTTGCTTATAAGTGACAGAACCCGATGGGAGCCTATGCCTGCCTGGACTCCAGCACATGCCCTGCCTCTTAGCAGCAATTTTGGGAGGAAAATGCAGGTTGTGTCCCACCTCCTCCTTTGTCGCCTGTATGCCCCTCAGCACTGCTGGCTTCACTTGGTCCATCTTTTCCTAGCACAGCAGTGCACATACCAGGCCTTCCCCACTGCCCTACTGACAGGGAGCTGAATTCCCCCACCCAGTGCCCAGAATCCTTAGGTGACTTAACTCCTATAGATTTCTTCTGCTTTATAATAAGAAAAGAAGGAAAAATGTTTATGGAAGTGAGCAGTCAAGATGTAAGAACTAACTGTGCTTTTTTAAACAGCCTTCTCCATGCCCTTCACTCCCAACCTGTGACATCAGTAATGTTGTTCCCAGGTTGAACCAAGAGGGGCTCACTGGGCCATCTGGGCACCAATCTCCAGGGCTGATAGCTACTCATATGGTTGCCTGGACCACAGCAAAAGGAGTGGGACAGGGGCAGCAGTGGGATGACAGATGCCCTTTTGCACATAAATAAACATGGAGGCATCAGAGACCTCACTCTGGACACAGTAACTTTTTTTTTTTTTTTTGCCATTTTTGAACCCACCCCCTCTGGCATTTGGGGCCGGTGCCCTACTCCTTTGAGCTACAGGTGCCGCCCTGGACATAGCAACTTTCTAGCTTGTCCTCTTATCTCCCATTTTTAAAAAGACAAGTTTGCTTTCACCCAACTTTACTGCCGAATTTCCTTCTTTTTCTTTTCTGATAGAATCAGGCTGAAAGCCAGCTCTGATATAACTATCCTGCTGAAAGCACAGATTCTTCTTACAAGGCCACTAGGAGCTTTGTCAAAAATAACCCAGGAGTCCTTGATTTCTGCTCCAAGTTTACTATGGAAAGAGTTAGCAGTGAGGATGAGAGGGCATGCATGTGTGAAATGCATGGAAAACTGAGCAGCTTTAATAGGTTTCTCTGGAGAAAGGGCCACTATGGATACTAAGAAGGGATGTGCATATGTAGAGGGAAGTCAGAGTCTGGGGTCTATGCTTTAAAAGAAAAAGACTTGATTACTTACAATAAATGTAAAGAAATGAAGGGGATCTTTGCATAGGGGGCAAAAGATATGTGAAGTTTAGGGGTCTAGATGGACCCCTATGGGCAGGTTTTAACCTGGGGAGCCATGGGGTCTGCTGTGGGCGGGTGTCTTTCAAGGATACTGGCCTTTATGCTTGGTGTATTATCAACTCGGACTGCATAAAAAACCATGGACTAGGTGGTTTAAACAGCAGAGAGTTATTCCTCCCAGTTATGGAGGCTGGAAGTCAAAGATGGAGGTGGCAGCAGGTTGGCTTCTGGTGAGGCCTCCCTTCCTACAGAGAGCCACCCTCTTGTGTCCTCACATGGTCTTTCTATGTGCAAGTGTGAAAGGAGATCTCCAGCATTTCTTTTTCTTCTTATGAGTGTACCGGTTCTATAAGACCCCATCCTCATGACCTCACTGAACCTTAATTATCTCCTTAAAGGCCTTGCCTTCAAAGATAGTCACATTAGGGGTCAGGACTTCAACATAAGGATTTAGGGAGGCAGGATCTTGTCCAGGACACTGGGAAACTGATAGCATCAAGCATTGCTATTACACTACTGTGAATCCTTGTTAAGTAATGAACCTGGAGCGGCCACAGAATGGCAGACCACCCCCTTCACTTACTGTAGGAGATCAACTCCGTGCCCCCTACAGACGCCCCAAAGTATAGAGGATGGGAAAGCTCTAAACATCTTTAATGTGGACCATTGCAGCAAGATGCTGAGAGTTCCCAGGTGGCCTAAAAGGCAGAACTTGGATCCCAAAGTACAAAATATCAGGAGGAAGGGTTTTACCAAAGAGGAGTGCTATACAAGAAATTCAGTGAGATTGACATTGCTCAAGATCTTTGCAGAAGATAGGTTAGGGCCAGGGAGCCCCCGGGAAGGCTGTTGATTCATGCTAGTTGTATTACTGTCATTCATGTATCCCTCTACCTTTTTTTTTTTTTCTTTGTCTGGGGTCAGGTTTGAACCCGCCACCCCTGGCATATGGGGCCAGCGCCCTAATCCTTGAGCCACAGGCGCCGCCCTATCCCTCTACCTTTGTGACTTTATAAGGCAAATAATACATACATTCTTTCTTACTTGAAAGGATTCAAGCCTTATAGAAATAAAGAAAGCAAAATCACTTTCCACCCCATGCTCACCCTTCTTCCCTGCCCCCCATGGTCAGGAGTGAGTAGGCTTCCAGAGCCATCTCGCTCGCCATTTTCATGTATTTGCATGTGAAGTATATGTGTACAGGTTTACCACTGAGGGGGATGTTTGCATAAATCGGTGCACGCTGCCTGCTTCATTTGCACCTAGTTTTTCTCTCACTCAATGATACGACTTCAAAATCTTGCCATATCAGAACACTTACACCTGCTTTGTGCTTATTTATTTATTTATTTATTTATAGAGACAGAGTCTCACTTTTTCACCCTTGTTAGAGTGTCATGGCTTCACACAGCTCACAGCAACCTCCAACTCCTGGGCTTAGGAGATTCTCTTCCCTCAGCCTCCCAGAGTAGCTGGACTGCAGGCGCCCACCACAACGCCTGGCGATTTTTCTGTTTTGCAGTTTGGCCGAGGTGGGGTTTGAACCCGCTATCTTCAGTATATGGGGCGGGTGCTCTACTGGATGAGCCACAGGCGCCACCCTGCTTTGTACTTTTCAATGGCTGCACAGTGCTCCATGGGATGACTGTACCACAGTCTGTTTAATAGTTTCCTATGGATGGATAGCAAATTGCTTCCGGCTCTTCTGTTACATAAGATGCTGCAGTGATTATCTGTGAATATATGTTTTTGTCCAAATGTTCTCCTTTTTGACTTTATTGCTTTTGAAGCCGAGTTGCTGGTTCTATGGCTTAGCAAAATGTAAAGAAGAAACGTCTGGTCTTCCATTTATTCTTCATGTAACCTTGGATCTGTCATCTAACCTGGAAACCCAAATTTTCTAATGTAGAGAATGGGAACACCTTTATACCTACTGATGTGTGCACAGGACTGTGCCTTCCAAAACCATTGTGGATTTGAGTTTTAGCAAAGCGTGATGATTGCTGGCAGCTGTGTGTGTGTGTGTGTGTGTGTGGGGGGGGGTGCTTTCTATGTGCCAGGAACCAGCTTTGGCTTTTAAAGTATTTTTCTCATTTAATCCTCACAATTCTATAGGCTGATACTGTTCTTATCTTCCTTTAAATGAAAATTTGAAGCAGAATGAGATTATTACTTATCCAGGGTTACACAACAGTAAGTATTAATAGAACGGAAGTCACGTCCAAAGCTGGCTGATTTTAAAGTGCATATTCTAAAATACTGCAAAAGATCCTCTCAATGTAGCATATGGACACACTTGTTTAAACCAAGTTATGATGCTGACACACAGCACAGAGTCTTCATTTTCCTAAAGAACTACTCTTTTGAGTCAATCAGTACAAAGGGTCCAATTTTTATGAAGAATTTGGAAATGAATTGAGGCAAAATTGAAAGGCACAGCAGCACGGTAAGCAGTATTGGGGTGCATCTCGGAGGCCCCGGGAGGGTGGGATTCTCAGTCCTGCCGCCACAACTAGGCACATTTACTCTCTGGGCTTCATTTTCCTAATTTCCTATAATGAGATTGAAGATGGGGGAGGGGAGGCATGTTCTCTAGGGATTTTCTGGTTCTAAGTTTTATGGCGCGGCGTTACATTGGTATCCGTGGTCATCTAGACCTCTTTGGTCCGTTCTGATGTTGTGTGTGGGATAAGGCTGGGCAACATGGGCAGAGGCTGTCAATGGCCCCAGAAATTCCAGGTCTGGTTGTACTTACTGATGGGTCAGATCATCCTTCTGGCAAGAAGGCTCTGGTGCAACCAGGAGGAGGAGCCAGAAAGGGAAACTTCTCTTTGCCAAAAGCTGCTGCAGATGGAGGAGCCAGTCTGTCTGGGCAGCCGTGACTTTGAGGGGAGCCATTTGGCAAAGTTTTTGGCAGAAGCTGCCTTGCAGGATGAATGCTGGAGACGGTCCTGGGCTGGAGTGAATCAGGGATGCAGCAAAGGTGGCTGGTGGAACAAATAACCATCTGGGGAGCAGGGCGCTGCTCATCTTGCCACACTGGCGCGGAAGAACAGGTGCCAATCAGTGAGGCTGAGCGCTCAGCGACACCATCTGACAGGCACAATGGAACCCCCACCCCACCCCCGCCGTTATACACTGCCTACAGGGGGGCTAGAAACCCCGAGGGAACCTCGGTTTTCAGAAACCAGGAAGGCCCCAATTTCCTTCACTGTTACAAAGTAGGGAAGGAAATTCGACTCAAAACCAAAAGTATTCATCGCCAAGTGCTGTGCAGGATGTGCTAGAGCGCGTGGTGAAAGATACGCTCTTGTTCTCACATTTCTTTCCATCTATTCGGGCAGAAGACACTTTCTCAAAATGTAAAACTCATCACATAAGAGGTCTTGTGAGACTGCTGTGTTCACCTCTTTCACCTCGTGAGGTGGCTGAGGTGGCCGAGTCAGAGCCCACGTGGCTCTAGAGCTGTTTCTGCCATTGCTAGCTCTGTGGCCTAGGACAGGTTACTCCATCTCACTCCTTACCTACAAAAAGGTGGCAGGGGACGAGGCAACATGTTATCACTTATTTACAGTAAATAAATCCCAAAGAGTCCCTTTCTTACCCTATGCATTTGGGACCGATGGTTGATGATGTGTTCAAAGAGTTAAGGGAAGAAATACATAAAATATATATATGTATTTTAAACAGTACTCACTACCTAATTTCTTTCTTTCTTTTCTGTTTCTGTTTATTTGTTTTGAGACTCAAGGTGTCTCCCTGAGTAGAGTGATGTGGCATCACAGCTCACAGCAACCTCAAACTCTTAGTCTAAAGCAATTCTCTTGCCTCAGCCTCCCAAGTAGCTGGGACTGCAGGCGCTCTCCACATGCCCGGCTACTTTTTTGTTGCAGTTGTCATTGCTGTTTAGGCAGGCCTGGGCCGGACTCGAACCTGCCAACCTCAGTGTATGTGGCCAGCGCCCTACTCACTGAGCTACGGTTTCCGAGCCTCACTACCTAAATTCAGTGCAGGGCCTGATGAAGAGTCAAGGCTTTATCTTTGAGCTTTCATACACTGATTGGAGGTTGTATATATATTTCTTGTACCACACCCAAAATGATAAAGACCATGCTCACTTCAAGTTTTCCAGAGGTACAATGAAAGTGTGTATATCATAGAAGCAATCTTACTGCAGAATCCTTTTAGATTTTTATGATTGTTCCCCAATTTGTATCACTTCTACATTTAATTTGACAATTCTTTGTCGAGTCTTTTTAAAGCATTCAACTTAATTTGCATATGAAAGAATCATTCTCTTTCTCTTCACCTTCCATGATATTTAATTAAATAATAAGTAAATGAGTATCAAGGGATTTGAGAACAAACACTCTGACTCTGAGTAAACATAAAACTCAATCAGAAGTGTGCCTATATACCAGGGATTGGCCTACTAAATTAGCTGTGAGTATTTATAAAGCGTGCTATAAGTCCATTTTATAGGGGGTCAGCTACTTAGAGGTCTGTTAAAAGAGTTTCTGCTGTAATTAGGATGAGGAGGAAGAGCTGCTATATATTGAGTGCTTGCCTTGTAACAGGAATTGGGTTAAGTATTCTGTATGTACTTTATGTGAAGTACTATAGAATATGTGTATATATGTATGTGATTACTATATGTGATGTGTATGTGTATGTACATATGTGTGTGTATGATTTAATCCTTAAAACTACCCTCAAAATTATGTACAATGAAAGCTGGATTGGATGGGACTTTTAGGGTTTACTCACCATTGCTTATCCATTTCCTGGTGTAGCGCCTGACAAATAGCACTCATTATACATTTAT
Organism: Arctocebus calabarensis; assembly: GCA_963573935.1. Taxonomy (NCBI): domain Eukaryota; kingdom Metazoa; phylum Chordata; class Mammalia; order Primates; family Lorisidae; genus Arctocebus; species Arctocebus calabarensis. The sequence goes on along the minus strand of CAUYON010138629.1, from coordinate 12,357 downwards.
GGAGGAAATGAGGGAAAGGGGAAATGTATTTCCACTTTACTGATGATACAACTGAAGCTTAGAGAATTTCTGTGATCTGCCCCGTGTCTATCAACAGACCTAGAACTTGAATGCAGGCATGTCTGACACAAAAAATGTGCATGTACATTCTTAATAACAAATGTATGTTGCAATAATTTCTTTTTTGGTATAAAACCCTAGGACATATACTTTGTATCTGATATTGCCCTAAGAATAATGTAGTCTGATAAAAATTTGATATTATTATCTTCATTTTGTACAAGTATATGGATCATCTAGGAGACATAGGTCATAATTTTTTTTTTTTTCCGTTTTTGGCCGGGGCTGGGTTTGAACCCGCCACCTCCAACATATGGGGCCGGCGCCTTACTCCTTTGAGCCACAGGAGCCACCCAATAGGTCATAATATTTTAGGCTCTGCCAACCATATGGTTTCTGTCCCAACTCCTGAGCTCTTGTAATATATACCCATGGTTGCGTTCTAGGTGAAACTCTGTTTACATAATCAAGTGGTGGCCTGTTAGCCATAGTCAGTATCAGCCCCATTCTAAAATGGTATTAGGAACACAAAAGCAGTTTAGATGATACTGATCATCTAAGCGAGCAGCTTCAGAAAGTACTAGAAGGAAGCTTACCCAACCAGGAATGGTTCAGTAGGGAAGCAGGTCCTTAGTGGGTGCTGGCCAGTGGAGAGAAGTGGTGGGAGTATTCCTTGTTGGAGATATACTCTTGTGTGGTGTTAGGAGGCGAAAGTAAGCAGGGAAAGTGGCATGTTGTTGGAGCAAATGAGCTAGAGATTAGAGATAGACAATGCTTGACAGCTCATTAGAACTCCTAATTGGTGTGCGTTCCATTACTCACGCTGTAGTCATTTTAAAATACATATTAGGCACTGTGCTAAAAAAATAGGTATATAGGGTGGTGCCTGTAGCTCAAAGGAGTAGGGCACTGGCCCCATAGACTGGAGGTGGTGGGTTAAACCAGCCCCGGACAAAAAAACTACAAAAAAAAAAAAAGAAAAAGGTATATAATTTTTAAGAATCAAATATAGACCCTGCTCTCATAGAGCTTGCATTCTATTGGCATTCTGCATATTAAGTAAACACACACAGATGAATATGAGTATAAATAAGTCTTATTAAATACCAGGTAGGAAAAAGAAAGATGCTTTGGAAGAACAAAACATATGTTCAATGATGAAAATTTGGACTGTAGAGAATAGTCTTGAAAAGAAAACCAGATTTACCACTTGCTAGGCCAGAGATGTAATTATTATAGATATTTTTGATGTGTTCAATTTCCTTCTAGACAATGTGTGTGTGTGTTTGAGAGATAGGGAGAAATGAACGGAAATGACTGGATTCATGCTGAAATTCTATGTAAAATGGTATCATATCTAGGGTTGGTTGGTTTGTTTTGACCCCTAACACAATACTGTGGGCACTTTTTAATAACTTTCTATAGTTGAAAGATAAGTTTACCAGTCACATAAAGCTGACTGTTTAGATTATTTCCAATGTTTGCCGTAATAATTGTGCGACAAATAATGGCACAGCTCTAAATAATATTTTTGGTTATTTTTTAGAGCAAGTTTTTAAAGGCAGGATTCCTGTCAAATGGTACAAATGATGCCGTTTCCAGATGAAAGAGATTAATTATTTCCTGAAATGTTTATACTCACTGCGACCTTCTGTCACCTTGGTTCTATCCATATTTTTACTCCACCTCGCATTACTACAGATCATCAGGGTGTTGGAATGTATCCCAGGGAATTTATGTGGGGTGAAAATCAAGAAAACTTCCTACAGATATAACCATTGAGTTTTAATTTCATTGACCTTGTCCCTCCCAAAGCTCGGGATGCTTTCCCCCTTTCTGAGAAGAGTGGCAGGCTCAGTTCTCAGCCCTGCCATTAAGCACATGGGTGAGTAGCTTATTCCCTGGGATTCAGTTGCCCACCTAGGTTAAATAAAATTACTTTCATGGTTCCAGGGCATCATTTGTAGATGAGTATATGAAACCTAGTGACCCAGAAATGTTAATTTTCTTCAAACTGGTGAGTTGGTAACTTCAAAGAATGATTGACCCAGTATGACAACCAGTATAGTTGTTTAATGAGTTAGCCTCTCATGGGGTACAAGTTTGACGTTTTTGAAAGCTGTGCTTTTTTTTTTTTGTAATACTAGGTATGGTTGAATGTAATTTGAACCCAGACAGATCTGAGAAACTTCCAGACATCTCTCATTTTCTTCAAAAATTGGCACCATTTTGAATACAAATGAAAAGTACAAATCTCATACTACATAATATAAATTACCACTGGGGTTCCATTGTAAATGATTTTTGTCCATTTTCAAAGAGTATTTACCGTCTGCATTTTAGCAGTCTTTGGGGATCACAGTTAAGAGTCAGTTTGAAGTTCCAATTTGGCTTGAGTATTTGGAACATTTTCCACTTCTGAAGTTTATTGAGGTCTTTGAAGTGAGAATACAAAGCTCTTAGAGGACTTTTTGTTAAATTAAAAAAAAATTATACATAGGGTATATGACCTGTGTATTCAGTACATAAAATTTACAGGATGGATGGAAAGATGGATGGATGGATGGGTGGATGAATTGATGGATGGATAAATAATATTTGTGGTTTAGCCTCCTCGGGGGACTAAACGTATTAAAGCCTCTTTTGGAAACATCAAGTTTGGGCATGTAGTATTAAACCTATTTCATCCACTTCCTCTTCCGTCTTAGAGGCAAGGGTAGGTGGGATGATGTGGGAGACAATTGACGAGGGTGGCACAGATCCATGGGGACGTGCTTCCTGGCATTCACCAATGGTGCTGGTTTAAATGGAGAAGATATGACAGAGGGGAGAAGAGCTGCCCTCGAACCCTGAGCCAACAGAAGAGGATAAGACAGCTCAGTGCTTTCAACTGACACCTCCTGCAATGACCAATTTCTAACCCCTTTTCTCATTCAGTCCAGTTCTGTGGGATTAGCCTGGGGAAAGCTGACATACTATGCTTTAGGAATCTCTGGTCACTTCCCAGCATACAGAAGTAAAGTTTGGGTGCAGCTCCATTTGTGTACAAGGAGTAATTCCCTGTAGGCTCCCTGACCCTTTGGGGTCAGAGATCATACCTCACTCGGGTCTCCCCAGCACCTGAAGAACTCTGCACACTGTGGTGGAAAATGCAAAGGCATCTGATTGTCATACCCTGCGTCTGCTGCCAACACGCTTACTCAATCCCTAAGCTTCCTCAGCACAATTTGAGATGGAAATTTTCTGATCAGATTTTTTCCTATAAGTCTTAGAGACTTGGATTTCAGCCCTTTGTGCAAGCCAGGCTTTTTTTTTCTTTTTCCAATTATCTGACAAGCAGGTCGCCTTTGAGTCACTCATATGGATGGCCTTGATTGAGACATTGGCACATTCAAAAAAGGCAAAGAAAATTCCTTATTGCTGCTTAACCCTTAAAGAAAATTAGTCTGTTCACATTTTTATCCTGTGCTTGTTTATCTTTCCTGCCTGTCCTCTCATCTTTGGAGGCTGTCCTAACTAAAAAAACCATCAAGGCTGCTAGTGCTGGGTCCTCACTCCCCCCGGACACCCCTGCTCCCCTGCTTCTGTGTGTGCTGTTTCCCCTTCCCTGGTACCTACAAGGCCTATCTCCAATCCACACTCTCCCAGGAAGTGTTTCCTGAATTCCTCAAGTTCTTTGATCATCGCAGCAATCCTATGAGGTATAGTTATTATCCCCATTTCACAAATGTGGAAACTGATGTCCTAGTTTAGCCAGCCAGAAACGGACAATCTGCATATGGTCTCCCTGGTATAATGCCAACCCTAGAAGGCGGTGACCACGTCTTTGCTTTAGGGTCTCCTGCGTATGATGCACACCCCAGAAGGTGGTGACCACATCTTTGCTTTAGGGTCTCCCTGGTATGATGCACACCCCAGAAGGCGGTGACCACATCTTTGCTTCTTTGGTTTACCATACAGAGAATGGTGCAGCTCTTGGCACGCGGCTGCTCAGTAAACGATTTTAGATCAATAACATCTCTGTAGTTAGGGCAACACCCAGCTACATATTCTTTACTTGGGAGCTAAAACATGCAGGTCCCTCTGAACATGTAGAAGCCAGGATCTCCTACTCCCACTAAGGTCTAAAAATACAGGGGAAATATCAAAAGATGTGCTGTGTGAATTTTGCTATCACTTGGAAACTGTACAAGCTAAGATTATGATCTATAACGTATCCTCCTATCCATTCTTCAGTGTGTTTCTTCTTTCATTCTACTCTTTAACCATTTTGCAGTTATTTATTAATTGGAACCTAACATGTCATATGAGATGGGTGTATGGTAATAATAATATATTATTTTCATATAATCAGTAAGAAAAATATACAAAAGTTTAAATTCAGTATAAGGGGGAAGAAAGATGCAAGCCTCTCCAAAAGACTGTATTTTATGGAAAATTAAAGGTAGCCACATCCATGATAAAAAGGATATGTATAGTATCATTCTTCCAATACAGAATTTGGCATGTGTGCATAAAGAATTCCATGCAAAGTATGGCAATAACCAAAATAATAATGAATGCTAATGCAGGCTGATGAAATGTTAAGTAATTTGTATTACTTATGTTTATATTGACCATAATGTATGACAGTTTTTGATAAGTACATACATTATTTACATATAAAAACAATATAATTTCATGGTGGTAAAATATAATTCATGGAGTATCTAGAACTACTCTCTAGATATCAATGTGGTAAACATTCACCTTCCTTTTACTTTGAAAACACATTAATCAATCTTCAAATGAAAATCAGTTTGAACCCTGGAAGAACAGCAGTAAGTAGACACTAATGGCTGTCAAACTCTATAGCAGGAATCCCTGTTGAAGCTCTGAATGAAAGGGTTAGAGGTTCAAAGCCCCTTTGGTCCTTGTGTCTTGGCTGAAACAAGAAAGGTAAGACAATATCCCTGACCTCAGCCAATCTTTTCATGAGGGGCCTGGGCAAGGGTCTGGATGAGTCAGTGAAAATCAATTGCAGTGATGGAAGCTCATCTAAGAAAAAGTGTCTTAGAACCAGTGGATCAGAGCCACCCTCACTGTACATGAAAGATCTCTCAGTCTGTGTTTATTGACACAGAAGGTGGTTTTAATTGCCCTGAAGGAATTTCTGGCATGTTTTGCCAAAGCCAGTCTTAGAATGTTTAATCGGTGGAGCTTGGCACCTGGGGGCAGCTGGTCAAGAGTAGTGTATTGAAACAAGCGTTAGCTGAGAGAGCATGGGTACATTTTATCAGGGAAACACGGACAGGAGAATGCCGCCTTCCACTCATCAGATGGTCTTGGCTTTAGAAAATGGGGTGTGTTTTATGTCTGAAAGGCTTGGCTTCCTTCCTTGGTTTCATGATCTAAGCAATCTTCATGACCTCTGTTTTTGGTATACTAAAACAAGGAAACTCAGTAAGATTATTAGAGCCATATTTTGAGTGATTAATTAAGCAACCAATTTTTTTAGGCCCACTAGTAGTGACTTGAAAGAAAGAATATGCTCTTGCAATCACGCATAGACCCAAGTAAAATGTGTACTTAGACTAGCTTCGTCTTTGCTTTTGTTTTACCTGTTTGTGCTTAACTATAAAATATTTTAAGAAATGAGCTATATGGCTTGGTGCTTGTAGCTCAGCGAGTAGGGTGCTGGCCACATACACTGAGGCTAGAGGGTTTGAGCCAGGCCTGGGCCTGCTAAACAATGACAACTGCAACAACAACACAAATAGCCGGGCGTTGTGGTGGGCGCCTGTAGTCCCAGCTACTTGGGAGGCTGAGGCAAGAGAATCACTTAACCCCAAGAGTTTGAGGTTGCTGTGAGCTGTGATGTAACAGCACTCTACCGAGGGTGACGTAGTGAGTCTCTGTCTAAAAAATTAAAAAGAAAAAAATAGAAATGAGCTATAATAGGACAAGCAGGATTGGTGGTGTCACATCACAAAGCTATTTTAATCTGTTAGATACCTTGGAGGTAAAACCAAAATCCAAGATAAATGTGAAATCTCTATAAAAATTGTTTTTTTGATTTTTGTGCCTTCGCTTTTAAGTTGCTTGGTTGAATCCCTCCAAATAAAAGACATAAAAAGAGTCAGTAGTACTAAACACCATCTTTTCTTAATCTCTTGAAGGTGAACTACAGTTGGAATTTCTTTTCTGTCCCTGTGGAAAAATGTCCTTCACACTATCTTCTTTCACTGCTGTTCTAATCTACATATAGACCAAATTCTACTCTCCATTGTGGACAAGTTAGACAGAATAACTTGGCACCTTGAAATTTGAAGTAGGAACCCAAAGGTGTCTGTGGCAAAATATAGCAAGCACCCCCTTGTTGAGATACTGAGACGTGTTTATGTCTTGTTCATTGCCACGGTGGTTTGGTGATGTTCCTTATTGCTTTCAAAGACAACTTTCTCTGCTATTTCATACTAACGTGAACTGATCTGGGGATTTGCCAAGCTTACAGGGAAGCAAGGTCGTTTCTAATTCCTTAACTCTTGACTCTCAACTCCCTCTTAACGGTCACAAGCAACTGAGCAAATAGTTCCACAGCTCTCTTTGTTATTACTGATAGTTTTCAGTTTTAAGGAGTCCCTCTTCCTTTTGCTTTTTTAAATTAGTCCTTGAGTAAACCAACTTGGCTACACAGGCTGATGCATTAGCAGCCAAATTTTAGGCCAGGAAGGAATTACATAAAATGGTCATACTGTCCACTTGTAAAGGAGTTTTATGTTTCTGCAAAGTATTTTCACAGCTCTTGTCTACTATGCACAACAAATATGATGAGTAAGTTCTGTTCATTTTTATTTCCTCCACAAGGAAACTGAAATCCGGTGGTTAACCAACATGTGTGTGATTATATATCTAGTACGCTCTAAAGAAAAGAGTGAGGTGCAGAGATTCTGATTGCTAAAACAGAGCTCTTCCCATTATTTTACAGTATTAGATAAATCAGTGAACTCCCTACAGTCTTGAAAAACAAATGCTCATCCTTAACCTCTCTCTGCAAGCTGTTGACCACCAATATCCTTAGCATAAAGTTCTTTAGGTGGAAAGGCCTTCTGCCTTAAGCCTTTGGTTGCTGGGCTTCGGTCTAATGGGCTATGTCTAATTCCCAAGATCACTCAATGTTGCTCTTGCCAAATGGAAGGGTCGCTGGAGCCATGTTCTTCGTACAAGCTTTAAAGACCTGGAATTTGATGATTATAAAGATATGGAGAAGCCAGTGGACTTACTTCTATTTTGTGACTGTGTGCTACACCCAAATATCTAATCACAAATATCTTCCACTTGGAACAAGTAAGAAAATAGGTGAGGTGAGGCGCCAATACCTCAGTGGGTAGGATGCCAGCCACATACACTAGTGCTGGCGGGTTTGAGCCCAGCCTGCTCCTGGTAAACAACAATGACAAAAAAAAATAGCCGTACATGGTGGTGGGCACCTGCAGTTCCAGCTATTTAGGAGACTGAGGCAAGAGAATTACTTAAGCCCAAGAGTTTGAGGTAGATGTGAGCTGTGACGCCACAGCGCTCTACTGAGGGCAACATAGTAAGACTTTGTCTCAAAAAAAAAAAGAAAGAAAGAAAAAAAGAAAAATAGATGAGAAAGACATTGGATTGGTCTCATCAACACCATTCTTATCTCTGGTAACATAGTGCAAGGGCACAGAGGCTACATTTACTATTTTCATGTACTATGTGTATTTTTTGTCTCATTTCCATTTAATTAGGTGAGCAGCGAAATCTTTAACAAGAGGATGGGCTTATTTCTTAAATTCTGTAACTGTAATTGCCCATATGTAAAACTGAAACAATGTAACTAACTGTTTTCTGTTGCTGTTATAAGGATTAAGTGAGACAATAGCTGTACAGTGGTTGGTTCAGTCCCTGACACAGATCAAACATTCAATAAGTAGTTGTTCAGTTGTTTTTAGTATTTCTAGAAGACTTAGGTGGTCGTACTTGTTATTTGCACTGAACTCTATGTACTTTCTATCCTCCAAACCCTAGGATTCAGGGTATGAAAAAATACACTTTGGTGGTTAAGAAAAAATACACTTTGGTGGTTAAGAACACGGATTCTGGAGATGCCTGGGTTTGTATCCCAGCTCCACCACCTGTGAGTCCTTAGGCAAGTTATCGAGCCTCTCTAAACCAGAAGCCTAATCTATAAGATGAGGATAACAATGCTTAACCTTGTAAGATTATGATCAGTATTAAATACAACAGTACATGGAATATACTTGGGACAGTCTTGGTACACAATACACAGTAATTGTGAAATAATGTTAGGCTGTATTTTCAATAATGTTAGTACAATTATCTATATATCTTTAAATGTTACATTGAAAGACAGTTGTTTTAATCGTAAAAAAAAGAGTGTAAGTAAGTTAAAATTCCAACCTTAATCTTTTGATCCAACATCAGTATTCGGGTGGTGGTGATTTGAGCTCTTTTAAATATAATTTCTTGGGTTAGAATCTTTATACAGTGGAATCTATAAGTTGACCACCCAAGAGATTCTAACAAATTGGTCAACATACAGAGCTGGTCAACATAGGCAACATCCATTGAGTTGGATGGTGTGGTGCGTGTCTGGTCTGTGAAAGTTAGGAGGTGGTCAATGTAGGGAGGTGGTCAGCTATGGATGGTTCTACTATATTTACTCTTCCTTCTTCTACCTCCTTATTCGTAGCTTCTCATAGAGTATAACTTCATACCTCTGAACACTTCTAGAGAAAGGGAACCATTTCATATCAGTGAGATCTGTGCCTTGCCCGTTTCCGAATAGTTTCAACTGCATAAAAGTTGTTCTGCACCAAAGCAATCTTTGGATTTCAGCTGTTGCTCCTAGCCCTATACTATATTTCAGCTGTTGCTCCTAGCTCTATACTATAACTAACACTTGACCCAAAACACTCCGTACCCTGTTCACACGACCCCTCTTTAGCCATATGAAGACAGCTCTTGTAACCACTGCAGCTCCTTCAAAACTCCCTAGATGCCATATAGTAGTTGTTTTCAAATTGTAATGTGGATAGAATCACCTGAAGTGTTTCTTATATACAAGTTTCCAGGCTTTGTCCCTAAGAGTTTCTGGTAGAATACGTCTGTGACAGGGACGGAGAGTTTGATTTTCCAGTTCCCCAGGTAATGTTGGTAATTGTCCAGAGCAATATTTTGAAAACCACTGCTCAAGGTCTCCAAAGTCAGAAGAAGGTCTGCTTCTAGTGAGGAGCTGAAGCACAACCTGTTGATTATGTCATCTTATTAGCCAGGATCTACCTCACCCAAAGAGATTGATGGGGGTAAGGGGAGTGTGTAAGTGCACCTGTATGTTACCAAAAGTTGAAGCATCACTGCATCCTGGAGTCTGGATCTGAACCCCATGTTTGTCACAGGAGCCAAGGGAGAACCCAAGACAGAGAATAGTGGCACAATAATGAAGCATGAATTATCCAGATGAAAGCACCTATGGAAATAAAGGTATTAGTATTATTGTTTTACCTACTATTCTTGATAAAATAGCAATATGGAAGTGTTGAATAGTTCCAATTGCTTAAAAGTTGTTCCATGGAACCCAAATAACTTCACATTTTTTAAAAAGTTACTGTACATATGAAGCATATTTTGACTTACCGTTTTAAAAACTAAGAGCACATATTGACCAAATGTACACAGTGGTGATAACTTATGACTGATTATAAAGTTGCCAGGAGTGAGTATTGGCTAAACAAGAGTAGAGCTTGCTTTATTGATGTTAGAGAGTTACGTCTGACAGTTAATGAATAAGACAGATACATTAACTGCTTGAACAAAGAAAAACTGGCTTGAGTCAGTAGGCAAAGAAAAAGACAATATGGGCATCTTACTTTGCATATAATGAAGAATGGAGGTTCTCACTAAATGGGTCAGTGGCAATGAGAAAATAGATCTAGAAATCACTGTGTAGGAAAAACAACTTCTCACCTGTCTCAAATATTCTAAAGCCCTCTATTTATAATTCCTAAGTAGTTCCACTAATTTGTGGTTTTTTTTGTTTGTTTGTTTTTTGAGACACGTCTCACTTTGTCAACCTCAGTAGAGTGCCATGGCATTGCAGCTCACAGCAACCTCCAACTCTTGGGCTTAAGCGATTCTCTTGCCTCAGCCTCCCAAGTAGCTGGGACTACAGGCTCCTGCCACAATGCCTGGCTATTTTTTGGTTGTAGTTGTCATTGTTGTTTGGCAGGCCTGGGCTGGATTCAAACCCGCCAGCTCTGATGTATGTCGCTGGCACCTTAGCCACTGAGCTACAGATGCTCAGTGAGTGAGTTCCATTAGATTTGTATGAGGTGATGTGGAGACTTCTGCTAGGGTGTGGTGACACTATTTAGCTCTACATCTCCCATAGTTGACTATATTTGGGGGTCTTGGAGGGAAAGATTTAGTATAAAAGAACTGTGATTTAAGAAGAATGATCAGAGTTTCTCCCTTAAGGCAAAATTTGTCTCAGAGGCAGACATGAACTCTGAGACAGATTAATGAGGAAGATAGTCAGAAAAGCCCTCCCTTTAATAAAAGAAATGAGGAAGGAAACATTTCCAAATAATTTTTTTTTTTTTTGAGACAGAGTTTCACTCTGTTACCCTGGTGTGGAGTACCATGGTGTCAGAGCTCACAGCAACCTCAAACTCTTGGGCTCAAGTGATTCTCTAAGCCTCCCAAGTAGCTGGGACTAAAGGCACCTGCTGTAATGAGTTGGTGATGGGCACCCCAAATATCCTGACTTGATCATTATATATTCTGTACATGCACAAGCCTGGGTATATTTTAGAGACAGGTTCTCAGTTTGGCTCAGGCTGGTCTCGAATCTGTAAGTTCAGGTATCCACCCGCCTTGGCCTCTCAGGTACTAGGATTGCAGGTGTGAGCCACCTCACCTGGCAGATACATTTATCATTGAACTCATAAAATATAAGAGGTAGTCAAAGATCAAAAAGGCAAGAAGAGAAGGTGTGTGTTTATATATGTATATGTGCACGTATGTGCTTGTGTATGTATTTATGGTTATGTATGTTTTCCATCAGCCTATGGATAAAGATGTTTGAGGCACTGGTGTCACAAGGAAATTGTGCAGCCTTAGCAACATACATTGAGATAAATGCCAGATAGATGATATTTATATAATGTTTCTTTAAAAATACAAGATGATAGGGCTGGCGTGTGGCTCATGCCTGTAATCCTAGCACTCTGGGAGGCCAAGATGGGTGAATTGCTTGAGCTTATGAGTTCAAGACCAGCCTAAGTAAGAGTGAGACCCCTGTCTAAAAAATAGCCCGGTGTTGTGGCTGGCATCTGTAATTCCAGTTACTCGGGAGGCTGAGGCAAAAGAATCGCTTGAGCTCAAGAGTTTGAGGTTGCTGTGAGCTATGATGCCATAGCACTCTTCCCAGGGTGACAAAGTGAGACTATGTCTCATAAATATATACACATATGTATATTTATAGATATAGACATGATGATAAAAGAGTAGGGTTATTTTTAAATAATACCTTGAGTTATCTGTGATCTGGGTGGAGTTCTTTTCTTCCTTTGCTGTAGAAAATTGATCTTTTGCTGTCTGGCCTATTTTAATAAAAGAATTATATCTATAGTAATTCCGGTATACTTTCGTTTATTCCTACCAACTAAGTAACATTTTCAGTGCATGCCATTATAGTATTGATTGAAGGTTCGTGCTTTATTTAGTTTTCCCTTGATGATCTTGGACCTTTCAACTTTTAGGCCCCCTATGCTTCCTTCAGAAGGGAGAAGGAGAGGAAGGAGTGAAGCATTTTGTTGTTGTTGTTGTTGTTTTAAACTGGAAAAAATAGTACTTTATTTTTTTTAATATTTTATTATTCTTCATTACATTATTGCCCCCCACCCCCTAGTGGTAAGACAGAATTTATTCACAGACAAGGATACAGAAAACACTAAAGCTCCTGGTAGAGGGAGAGAATTCTAGTGGGGAGAGAGAAGCTCTCCGTTTCTCTCCCGGTCTTCCCCCATCTCCTCCTTTAGGCCTTTAGTCTCAGGGTATATATAGGTGTATGGGTTCCTTGGCCAGGAAACGAATGAATACAGTCCCTTCCGCCAGGGGCAAGGTGAATGAATGTATCAATTAATGGATACAGTCCATTCATGGAATTGAGGCCTAGGAAATTCACAAGAAATTGACCTAGGCATAGGAAAAGGGGGTTCCACATTTAGTCCTAAGTTTAAAGTGAAGGAGAAACCAAGGCACAGG
>CAUYON010138628.1:0-16827 GCA_963573935.1 Arctocebus calabarensis | reverse complement strand
GGGCGCCTGTAGTCCCAGCTACTTGGGAGGCAGAGGCAGGAGACTCGCTTGAGCCCAGGAATTGGAGGTTGCTGTGAGCTGTGATGCCACAGCACTCTACCCAGGGTGACAGCTTGAGGCTCTGTCTCAAAAAAAAAAAATTACTCTGCTAAACAAAAGAGGAAAGGGGGGAGACAGAGAAATTAACCTTCATTCATTTCAACCAATGTCCTTTTATAAAATTTAACTTGTTTGAAATGTTTAACTTTAAGGTACCTTAATGTGTAATTCAAATTTTAATAATAATCTTAATAACTATGATTGAACGTTATAATTTGATAAGCGATTTAATTTTTCAAAAAGTAAAGTCTAAAGGGATTACTTGCAGGACAGGCCCATCCCCCACTGGCTTGTGATTGAGAAGGTCAGTGATGGTCATAATTGCTGCCTCCTCTATATGCTGTTGTCCTGCTGAAAGGTTTCTTGATAAGCTTTATATTATACTTGCTTGGGGTTTCTAAACCTGCCAATGTCAATTGCTTTTGTTCTCACTCTAACCCATGTTGTCACATGAAAAAGAAAAAGCCCTTCCTGTGAAGATAAGGGAAACCAGTATGGGTACTTACCAAGACTAGGAGAATAAGGATACCCTCTGTGAGAGTCAGGGCCAGGGCAAGAAGCAGAATTCCTTCTAGGTGGTTCAAATGAAGACACTTGAAAAGATACTTATAGAGATATGAGCAGAATGTAAGGCACCAAAAACAGATGTTGGGGCCCTCAGAGGCTAGCATGCTAGGGAGGGAGGAAAGCTGTTATCACTCTTAAGTCTGAAGGGACGGGGGAGTAAATAGTGTCCAGAAATTGATGTGTCAAACTTCATGCTAGAGCCCAGTATGAGCAGGGTTCGGAAGAATGAACCATCAGGAGCTGAGCTGGGGGGAGCCAGCCACTGCCAAAGACAGGCACTGACAGCAGGCAGAAAGAGGAGAAGAAAAGATCTCTCTCTCTCTACCCTGTCCCCAATCTCCTGCTAATGTCTCCCTTGGCCAAACCCAACCAGAAGTGGACTGCCAAGGGAGGCCAGGAGGTACACCACACAGGTCAGATTTCAAGGCATGGAGCAGGGCAGAGGAGGGTAGAAAATAGATCTGGGTGGGGTATGTGTGTGCTGCCAGGGAGCAGGGGGTGGCTAGGCAACACACTCTCTGACAGCCACATTGGAAAAACCTACACATAATAGGTGCCGTAAGCTCTTCAAAAGGTCACCCTCATCTGGTGACCACAGGGTTGAGCAGACTCCAGCAACAGTGCCTTGGAGGTCATTCCCAGGAAGCAAGGACTGGAATGTGGTTTCAGGTAAGGTACTTGTTATAAATTAATTGCATTAGCTTGGTGCCTGTAGCACAGTGATTACGGCACCAGCCACATGCACCAAGGCTGGTAGGTTCCAGCCTGGCCTGGGCAGCTAAACAACAATGACAACTGTAACAAGAAAATAGTCAGGTGTTGTGCGGGTGCCTTTACTCCCAACTGCTCGGGAAGCTGAGGCAAGAGAATCACTTAAGCTCAAGAGTTGGAGATTGCTGTGAGTTAGGACACCATAGCACTCTACCAAGGGTGACAAAGTGAGACTCTGTCTCAAAAAAAAAATTGCTTTGCAACCAGTCTCGAAGTTGTAATGACTCTCATTAGGAGTATGGATAGCTCGGGGAGGGTGGGGGAGAAGACTCAGAGAGCAAGAATTTGCCCATGTGTCCCCAACACTGTCTGGGGGGAAGGTAGGTTCTCCATAAGTCCCTTTTGAGCCTTCCCCCAAAGGGGGATGGATGCATCCAACTGTCGTAACTCAGTGATACCTGCCAGGAAGACCATTGGCACCATCCCATGGCTCTGATTCCAGACTCCCCAAAATCACCTTGTGTTCAGCATTTAACTTCCCACATAGCTTGCTTGTACAGAGAGAATGTTCTGATTAGGCCATGAAGGTCTCTGATTCTCTTGACAGTTACAGCGCATTGTAAATTGACAAATTGAATTCTGGTGTATTTGATGGACTTGGTGATTCTGAACCAAGCCCTCCTCTACAGCTCCCCAGCCACCTTCATCTTTATCTCCAGGGTCCAATCACACCCTGATTCAATGGCTCAGTGTCTGATGCTCTGCTGAGAAGGACCAGATTCTGAAGCTAGGGTCTTGCCTCGCTGGACAACCTCACAACCAGTCTCATCAGAATACATCTGTACTCCATTTCTCCAGCTGCAGCAGGCAGCTCACAATCCATATGCCACCTGCCTTTTCAATCCTTGTTTCTATTACAATTTGGAACCCAAGGCTTGCCCAGAGGATTGTGAGAGAAGCCATTCCACTCCCCTCCTTTTTATTTCCAAGTTCTTTTGCATAATAGGAAGGAGCATAATGAATGGATGGATGCGTGCAAACGAATGCATGGATGGGTGGGGTGCATGGATGAATGCATAGATGCATGGAGGGAGACATGGATGCATAGCTGTCACGTGGATGTAGCTGCTGCGATGACCAGGACTACTCTTCAACATACTCTATTCTGGTTGTGGAAGAGACTCTGGGTGCCCTGTACCATCCTGCATCCATGTTGTCTATTTCTATGCATATTGATAGTGCTCTACCTCAGCAATCTCACCCCCCCCTTTTTTAAATTTTGGATTAAAATGCGGGTGAGTCCCATTAGGTTACATTGTTTGCATTGGTAAGGTAAAGTTGGAGTTGCAGTTATTCACTCCTTTTTCTGCTACAAGTCTTTCTCCAAGGCTCACTCAGCCTAAATGAAGGACAAGCTGAAGTACAGAAGAATCAGCATCCTCAGAGGTATTACTCAACCCAGAAACAATGAGAATCAGGGCTTCAGTGCCCCAGCCTCCATCGTTCAGAGGAATGATTCTCAGATGCATTCTATATGAGTCCTCAGAAGTTCCTGTAGGACTGAGGCCCACCTGCCCACAACAGAATCTGACTCGGCATCACACTCTACTGGCTTTTCCCACTCCCTGTTTTGCTTTCCCTGTTCCCTCACTCACACTTCCAGAGATTATCTTCCCCCAAAACACTCAAATGCTTGTCTAAGCCTCTGCTTTGAGAAAATATATTAAGACATTGGCCAAATTGGTCTGCTTCTTTGTCTCTGGAAGGAATGGACTGTTATTTTTCATGCATATATGCACTGCTCCTTTCCAGATGAGAAAGTCAAGACTCCCAGTGGTTAAGGAACCTTCCTAAATGTCACAAGTGATGATCTGAATTGGGTAGATACCAACATAAAAGACAATCCTCAATCTTGGACCTATAGGATTCCACAGCTGGAGGGACTCTTAGAATTACCTAGTGCAGTATTTCTCAGCCATTATCACCTTCCCAAAGAGCCTTTTTTAGGCTTTCTTCCTAATTTTCCGCTCCCACCCCCAAGAAATTTTAATATTACATTTCTACTACAATACTACTATTTTAATACTACATTAATATACTACTGCTATATTACATATCTTGCTATGGACTCTGTGTTTGGCTCAATATTCTTTCTTATATTGCTGACTTTTATTTAACAACATAATTACTGATGACTTGAAGTCACTTACTAGTAAATGAAATAGTAAAACAAACTACATTCATTTCATTATCAAAGCTCAAGTTGCTGACTCGGCGCCTGTGGCTCAATGGACTAAGGCGCCAGCCACGTACTCCTGAGCTGGCGGGTTCGAATCCAGCCTGGGCCCACCAAACAACAATGACGGCTGCAACCAAAAAATGGCCAGGCATTGTGGCCGACGCCTGTAGTCCCAGCTACTTGGGAGGCGGAGGCAAGAGACTCGCTTGATCCCAGGAATTGGAGGTTGCTGTGAGCTCTGATATCATAGCACTCTATCCAGGTGACAGCTTGAGGCTCTGTCTCAAACAAACAAAAAAAATGGCCAGGCATTATGGCTGGCTTCTGTAATCCCAGCCACTTGGAAGGCGGAGGCAAGAGACTGGCTTGAGCCCAGGAATTGGAGGTTGCTGTGAGCTGTGATGCCACGGCACTCTATCCAGGGTGACAGCTTGAGACTCTGTCTCAAAAAAAACCCAAAAAACTCAAGTTGCAAAAAACAGCACTGCAGATCAAACATAAACCATACCCACAAGGCAGCTAATGACAGCCAGTAGACACACACAAGCCAACTTTTGTGATAGGGGGTTTTGATGGAGCAAGCAATGAAAAGAAAATCTTCCATGGTTGTCATCAACTCACCATAGTTTTTAGCACTGATCTTTGCATGTATTTTGAGTATCTGCCATGAACTTAATGTTGATGCTGTTATTTGGTACCTAAGAAAATCTAATGAAATAAATAAATTAATTAAATACTAAAAGAACAATATTTTTGTTTCATAAGGTTGAGCTTTGGAGGGTCATAAGCCATTGTAATATTTAAGACTGTTATGCCTTCCCAAGAATCATATTTCATCCCCCCTGGGTGAGATGAGGATGAGAATGCGTAAGTTAGTCCAATATTTTACAGATTAGAGGGATAATGGCATCAGGCAGACTTGCAGTGGAAACCAGATCTTCAGACTCTGGGTCTAGCAGACCTCTTTCACCAGCCAATATGAAATAGTGAAGGTGGCAGGTCAGGTCGGGCCTGGACTCAGCCAGTTTTGGTGCTCTCTGGTCATCAATATTTGTTAGAGAAAATAAAAATCTTCATTTCACTGTGGAATGTCAGTTAGCATTAAACTGTGTTACAGTAGCTCCCCCACCCAATTTCCTCCGTGGTATGTAAAAGCAGAGAGCTAATTATATGATAGCAATTACCTGGAAATTATATGTTTATTGGTTTCCACTGGTGGATACTACTATTTTTGCACTCTTCATTGCTATGCTCAGTGACAGGAGTCACACTGTCTCTACTCCAAATGTTCCCTCCAATCTCCTGATTAACAGGCTTTTTAAATGAGGCCACTGCTGGCAGTGTGGGAGGCCTCTGGGTCAGGCAGGGAAGGTTTGCCTCAGTCCTCACGGGAGGCTCCCGGAAGGCTCCATTGTCCACATTCACAGGCACCTTCTTCTTGGCAAGAGCCTTTAATAATAAAGTGCTCAGTGTCTTCTGTTCTAAAAGGAGCACATGCCTGTCTTTGCCCTTAGATACTGGGAGTAGTACCCAATAGGAAGGGGCCTCATCTGCGACTGGATATATTTATAGACCCTTCAATTATGTGCCTTGGTTAATTGTCCCTTTTCTACCAGCTCTTCTTACAACAGAGATCCTGGGCTTCGCCTGTAATTAGAGTGATGAAATATTTCTATGAGCTTCTAAATATTTCTATGACTCTAAACTGGGTCAAAATATTGAAGGTGGCAGGTCAGGTCAATGCTAGCTTCACTCTGATGAGTTGGTTTCCAGGGACTTTGAGTGTCTTCTGCCAGTTTGAAGGCCCTGGCCCAAAATTTCACCATCTGCACATCATCTTATTGTTATTATCATTACAACTAAAATTGATAGACAACATCTAGAGAGGATTTTACAGTTTACAAAGTGGGTTTTATATGATGTTACTCACTCATCTTCTCCGAAAATGCTAAGGACAAAGTAGGTGACTCGGCCCTGCTTATTGTGCTGTTAAAATGCACCTCCTTACCCCTCCAGAAGGGCTGTAGGGCATGCTGTTTACAGTCATGTTTATGCTCTAGTACAGGCAATGAGCCCTCTTATAGCACTATAGCTCTGTATGTGGCTTAATCATAGGAGGATTTCATATCTAGTAAAATGCCAGACACATAGTAGGACATAGGAAATGTTTATTGAGAGAGTGAATGCACACATCTAACATAGAAATCTAAGTGATTATTATTTATGGGCTCTCTTTCTGTTGAGTCCATTCTTACTTCCAAGCCTTTGCTAATGCCACCTGCTCCCAATGCCTTCTGGCTTACCTGAAAGTGTCCATTAGCTTTTGCATAAATTCTACTAATTTAGGGACTCCCCTCCCCAGGGCCATTGATCTACAGTGATCCTTCTTTTTCTGAACTCCTCCAGTCCACCTGACCCATATCATCAGCCTTGACAGGAGGTTGGAAACCTATTGTTTACCTGTGCAACTACCTCATATAAGAAACAAGCCTGCCCCCCATAGCTCACTGAGCCAGTGGTTTAGGTAGGTGTCCAGTGTACTTCCCATTATACCAAGTATGGGAAATACATTTCACCATGTTATCTTTGATCTAATCGTAGTGGCTGCCCAGTGGGGTGGGCTGAGAACACCTGCAGGGAACAGCCCAGCCTGATGGGAAAGAGTGCCACGATGGTTGAATCACATCTGCCTCACTGTGGAGCTGATCCGTGTCTGGGGTGGAATATGACTCACATTGCAACACTTGGGACCTCTCATTAAACTGACCTGAATCCGCCACTGTAACTGATGTTGTTGGATGTCCCTTCGCCCTCCCAAATCCTAGTGAATTGATTCAGGGCAACTCCCCTTTGCTCACACTGAAAAGAAAGCACATCTGAAGGTCTGTTCCAGGGTTGGGTCAGAACCTCCTTCCTGCTCAGCTTAGTGATAGGGACACACTGTTGCCTACCCTCCCCCGAGTCCAGAGTCAGCTCAAAGCTTTGACCCTGCATTTTTATAATTAGAAGCAACTTTTCAGAAACAACCAGAGCCAGTGAAGCATATTTCTTTCTTTCTTTCTTTCTTTTTTTTTTTTTTTTGAGACAGAGTCTCGCTATGTCACCCTGGCGTTACAGCTTTCAGCAACTTCAAACTCTTGGGCTCAAGCAATTCTCTTGCCTCAGCCTCCCAAGTAGCTGGGACTACAGGTACCCGCCACAACACCTAGCCATTTTTTGATTGCAGTTGTCATTGTTGTTTAGCAGGCCTGGGGCTGGGTTCAAATCCTCCAGCTCCAGTGTATGTGGCCTCAACCACTGAGCCACAGGCGCTGAGTCACAATGAAGCATATTTTAAAGGCAGAAGGAAGGTTAAGAGAAGCACTGAGCATAACACTGCTAATAATGTACAATTCTAACTACTGAGAGAGAAGCACGTTTGCAAATGAGAAGACAATTAGGAAATGTTTCTCTTCTTGTGCATTTGGAAGAGTGGTTGCAAACACAGATACCTATGGGGGCAACATAGATAATATAAATGAGCAAATTAGTGTGGGCGTAGGGCAGGAAGGAGCAGTGAGACCTGTGGCTAATTTAAAGTCAATGCCAGCTCAGCGCCTGTGGCTCAAGTGGCTAAGGCGCCAGCCATGTTCACCTGAGCTGGCGGGTTCGAGTTCAGCCCTGGCCATCAAACAACAATGACAGCTGCAAACAAAAAATGCCTGTAGTCCCAGTTACTTGGGAGGCAGAGGCAGGAGACTTGCTTGAGCCCAGGAGTTGGAGGTTGCTGTTAGATGTGATGCCACACACTGGGTAGATGGCACTCTACCCAGGGGGACAGCTTGAGGCTCTGTCTCAAAAAAACAAACAAACAAAAAAAGTCAATACCCTACCTAAAGAAACTCAAATTCTCAAATGATTTAAAAAACATATCAGCAGCCAAATAGAAAATGTTTGCAGGCTTTAGTGAGTTTTCAAGCTTTAGACTGACGACTCTGCTCGTTAAAGATGGGTGTATATCTGATCTAAAAGTTATCCATTGATTAATCAGAAAAATAAATAAGCATACTTGATACTCATAGGGTGGTGGCGCCAACTGTTTTATGGGACAAAATGTGGCTGCTCACTGTGGTCTGTCCTACTAACTCTGTAGATAGTATTCCAGACTAAATAAATCAGATTTAAAGAACTAGACTGCTAAGTGGGGGACGGTTTGGGGTAAAATCAAGCTCTAGAGTTTGAAGGAGGGGTTTCCTGAAAAGTGGGGGCAGATTTGTAAGGCAGAGTAAAAAGATTTGCAAAGCAGATCTGTAAGCCAGAAAGAAGGAAGCTTTCTCAGGGAAGCATGAGGCTGGGACACACGGTTAGGGACTGGCAGGGACCCAGGTAGGACTGAATTGTGCAATGTGGCAGCTTGGGGAGGGTTTAATTGCTTGGCACACTCCCTCAAACAGGGGAACAAAATTAATATTTATCCCACAAACTGAAAAATTTTTTCCACTGTTGCATTGAGATTCCCCCTAGTGGCCCTCCCCTTCTAGCTTAGCCTCAGATGATATGGCTGTGGACATAAAGGGATGGGGCAGAGGGACCAGCCCCTCCTGTTTACAGAAAGCAGCTCAGGGGCACACCAGGAAGGAGCCTGGTGGTCCTGGTGAGCTGTCAGTGGGCAGCGTGTGGTGCTGGGGGGTCCCTGCCACACAATCCCCCTCCCTTCTAATACACATGGCAGGACTGCAACCCCAGAAAGGGAAGCAGATGAGGGTTGGATCAGCTCAGATCAAGCAGCCTCTCGACTCCTGCCCTAGTCCTCAAAAGGAGCTGGTGCTCTGACTCTCAGTTCAGGGGCCATTGCAAAATGCTTGGAGAAACAGAGCCTTATAAATGCAAAATGTTATTATGAGCCTAGTCTCCCCAGACACTTTTCATCTTCCTGAGGTGTTGTCTTTAAGGCCCAGACAGAATGATTTACATTGTGACCTGAGAAGCTTCTGCTCAGCTTGCACCACACACCGTAGACATGGCAGCTCTTGCCGCCCTCTTCCTGTAGGAGGAGGGACCCTGAACGCCAAGAGATAAATGCGAGAGGACTAGGTTGCATTCTAAGACTCTGGCAGAGCTGGGTTGCATTCTCAGCTTCATAAATGGTGGCCCTTCCTCTCTCTGAGCCTTGGCTCTGTCACCTCCCTCACAGGGCTGTGGCAAGGCTAGGTAGAACAGTCCTCTGCAACCCCTGAACCTTTGAGAGCCTTGTAAAGCAGTATCACAGGTGAATTTAGACAGGGATGGAAAGGAAGGAAAGTCTGTTGGATTTTTTTTTTTTTTGAGGCAGAGCCTCAAGCTGTCGCCCTGGATAGAGTGCTATGGCATCACAGCTCACAGCAACCTCCAATTCCTGGGCTCAAGTGAGTCTCTTGCCTCTGCATCCCAAGTAGCTGGGACTACAGGCACCCGCCACAATGCCCGGCCATTTTTTGGTTGCAGCCGTCATTGTTGTTTGGCGGGCCTGGGCTGGATTTGAACCCACCAGCTCAGGTGTACGTGGCTGGTGCCTTAGCCCATTGAGCCACAGGCGCCGAGCCAGTCTGTTGGATTTTCAGACAATGTTTATACTTTGGGTATAATCAAGCTATTTCCTTAAGGGACAGACTAGGGACAAATGAGCTGTGTCCCCAGCAAGATAACATTCTTTAAATAGTATATATTAATTGCCACAGGGGCCTGTGAAAAATACCTCTTGGTCAGTCACAGACACAGCTGTCCTTGAGAAGCTGAAAGGTCCATAGGTCAAGGCCCAAAGAAATGGCCATATCCCAGGATCAGGGGCAGTAGGCCTGCTTACCCTCCTCAGGCTCCCTTGGTGTGGGCACCGGGTTCTGTGGACGTCAGCAGTCCTCAAGGCACTCTCCCAAGCAAAGCTTCCCCATGGCTGGAGCATGTGCTGCCCTCCTCAGCACAGAGACAGGGAAAGAGATGGGGTGAAAGGCCACTTGCCTGATGGATGCCGTCTTTCCCCTTTTGCAATGAATCCAGCCTCACTGATTCCCAGATTTGTGACTCTGAGCTCTGGTACTGAGAGTTACCCGTGCACCCTTTGGCTTGTCCTCCCACCTTAGGACTTTCTTTCTGGCTCTGGATCCTGGACTTGGTTCAAGCTCCTAGTTGTGATGGCTCAACTTTCTACGATGAAGAATTCTCTGTCCCAGCCCCAGACTCTCAGGTCCTCAGCCAGCTTTCCAGCCTCAAGGGATGATTTAGACTCCTCCTTCTTCTATGCTTTTCATCTTTTTGTTCTATAACTTATCGTTTTTGTCTCATAACTATTAGTGTTCATGACTAAGCCCCTCCTTGACCTATGAGTGATTTAAGGGCAGAGTGGGGGTGTCAACACATTGTTCATGCATGAATAAATTATGATCAATCTCGATAGCATCCCAATTATTTGTAATGCTACAAGTGATACTTAGCCTATAAATTATATAGAGAATCATTGTTATTAACCCTGATTTCCATTCAAGTCTCCTGAGAGGAAAGAAAAGAATTTCTGACAAATGCAACCAGTGTAACATGGTTTCTTGTACCCTCAATGAATCCTCAACAATAAAAAATAAAGAATCTCTGCCTTTCTGGCCCTACCTGGGGCCAAAGGAATATTTTAGTTCTTTTTCTTTTACTTTCTTTTCTTTTTATTTTTTATTTTTTTTGCAGTTTTTGGCCAGGGCTGGGTTTGAACCCGCCGCCTCCAGCATATGGGCAGCGCCCTACTCCTTGAGCCACAGGTGCCACCCTCTCTTATTTTTCTAATGTCACTGCTCTCTTTGGGGCTTGTCCATTTTAGTACCTGCAGTTTGAATTTGGATTAAGTCTACTGCTCATTTACACATTTTGAACTTCATCTTAAATTGGTCATGGCCCATTGCTGTTGCTTCACAATTCATCTGTTCTGTTTCCTCTTTTATTACTTCTATAGGTTGCGAGTTAGGATAATAAAGTCGAGATAAAAATCACTCCAAGCCATTTGCAACTCTGGGAAGCTGGCACCTGGCCGTCAGAAGCTGGCTGGGTGCCAGCAAGAGGAGGAAATATTCTCCCAAGTTGCCAGTCTTTATCAGGGCTCCTGACAGTTGCTTGCCAAAATTTTAGGAAAATCATGATCTGCTCCCCTGGAGCTATTCTGTATGTGTCTATAGGTGGGGAGTCTTTCAACAAGTATTTTTAGTATAAACCAATCAAGTTTTTTCACTGAATTAAGTCTGTAACTTGAGCTCCATATTGTGAAATACTGACATAGAGATATTAATCACTGCACATAGCTGAGGTACCATTGCCATCAACATGAGCCATACTAACTGAAGGTTTATGGAATACGAAATCCCATTCAGGATATATTTGTGAAATATAGTTAGAGATTTTTTTTTTCCCTGTTAAAAATGGTTTTTTTTGAAGGAATAGGGGTAGGGAGAATGAAAACAGCTTATGGAAAGCTGGGAAGTGATCACAACTCTATTCTTTTTTTTTGAGACAGAGCCTCAAGCTGTCACCCTGGATAGAGTGCTGTGGCATCACAGCTCACAGCAACCTCCAATTCCTGGGCTCAAGCAAGTCTCTTGCCTCCGTCTCCCAAGTAGCTGGGACTACAGGCGCCCACCACAACGCCCGGCCATTTTTTGGTTGCAGCCGTCATTGTTGCTTGGCAGGCCCAGGCTGGATTTGAACCCGCCAGCTCAGGTGTACATGGCTGGTGCCTTAGCCCGTTGAGCCACAGGCGCCTAACCCACAACTCTATTCTTTTAAATATTTGCTCTATATCTTTTTGCTCTCACTGTAATGACTCAGTTCAGACAATTCAATTTAGAGGGATGTGGCTTTTTATTTTTTGGCAGAGGGGTCTGTCTATCTGTCATAGACAAAGAAGCCAAATTTCAAATTCTTATTTAAATGTTGAGAAGCTACAGCCATAACATGTCTTTACTCAGTCGATCAATTGATCATCAATCAACAAGGCTTACAGAGCACTGACTGTGCATGTGCCCCGACCTGTGTTAGGAGAGTACAGAGAGGAATAAGGCCCCACTTCTCCCTTCTCTTGATGAATCTATAGTCTATTCAGAATTTGTAGACTAGGCACATTGTCCTGGGCTCAAATCCTAGACCTGTAACTTAGCAGCAAAGTGGAACTTTGGCACGTGATGTAATCTCTCTGAGCCTCTGTCTCCTCCTCTGTCAGATAGGGTGAGGATAACACCTCCCTCACAGGGATACTGCAGGAATCAAAGGAGATAATGTGTATATTTTGCGAGGTACGTCTACAATTGTTGGCTTGCTTGCCCCTCCCCTAGTCTTTAGTCTGGAGAAGCCCCACTGGAGACGAAAGTCCTACCAGCCCTGTGGGAAGGGCTTATTCTCATGGCCCAGGGCCATCACCTCCATGGCCACTTGAAAGCAGGCCCATGATGACTGGCCACAACTGACTGCAGTTGCAGAGACTACAACTGGCTGCCCAGGGGCCAAAGCCAACCTTAGGCACTTCCAATTTATCCAATGTGATGTTAAAAAAAAATTAATCTGTTGCCAATGTCTAAATATTACAAGCTATTCATAAAAACCTGAATTTGGGGATTCTCTTGAAAGAAGATTCTGGCCTTCAATGTTGGGGGAAACTAACCAAAAGCTACCTTCTTGTAAGTCTTGCACTCTCTCAATTGTGACTTCCCACAAGGAGACCAGCTATGATGGAAGGGTATCATTTCATTTAGATCCAGCCAAAGTTCAAAGCTTAAGAAAAAGGACCAAACCAAGAGCACTGAGCTAGGGCAGCACCAGCCCTCAGGTGATCCGCCAAAAGAGTAAAGGCTTCATTCATTCATTTATGAATCCAACAAATAGCCTGAAGCACTTTGATATGCAAGTTGCTGTTCTTGCAAGCAAGAGGGAAGGAGAAAAAACATGTATGTTCGTATATAAGTATGTATGTATTTAGAGACAGAGTCTCACACTGCTGTCTAGACTAGAGTGCCATGGCATTAGCCTAGCTAACAGCAACCTCAAACTCTTGAGCTCAAGTGATCCTCTTACTTGATTCTCTGAGGAACTAGGACTACAAGTGCCCATCACAATGCTGGACTACTTTTTCAGTTTTTGCTCAGGCTTGTCTCAAACTCCTGAGCTTGAGGGATCCTCCCACCTTGGCCTCCCTCAGTGCTAGGATTACAGATGTGAGCCACCGTGCCCAGCCAGAAAAAAACATTTCCTGAGAACCTACCATGTATCAGCCTCTAGTGTGAGCTTGCCTGGTCCTTCCATCAACTTTGTGAGGTAGTTATCAAGGTTTTTATTTGGCAAATGAGAAAACGGATTCAGGTGGCTAAATAGGACAGGTGCTGAGAACTGGAGCCAGGATCTCTGCGATGTTTGCCTTGCTCTGAGGTCCCCAATTTGTCCCTTGCAACAGAGAGACGTCTTTAAGTCCCATCAGGGCAGGGAGGGAACATGTCAAATGTTCCTCGCTACCGTCCCATTTGCAGGCGCAGAATACACAGTAGTGGATTTTATGGGGTTACTGGTGAATGACAAGAGGATGCGTCCTCTGGCTCCTGCTCTCAAGAAGATTCTATAAGCAAGGGAGACTATGATGCTTTCAGGTGGAGACACCAGCCAAATACTGCAGGGGCTTTGGGAGGAGGAGCAGGTGAGCTGGGCCTCTAAAGGTAGGAGGTTTTTGATCAGCAGAGGAAGCAGGGAAGGATATTCTAGGCACAGGGACAGCCCTTCAGAGACATGAGGAGTAACTGAGGGTGAGTGGAGCACAACATGTAAGGAGAGTTAGAGTAGGACTTGGATGGGGCCCAAAGGACAGAATGCGGCCAGGTCCTGAACGGCTTCCACACAGGCTGAAGAATTCCAACTTCCTGTTTCCTTCCTGTCGGCATTCCTAGGACCTACCTTGTTCTTTGTCACTTTTGCCCACTGGGTTGTTCTGCTCTCTGCCTTGGTCTCTGGAGCACAAGAGAGATGAGGGAATTCAAGCATAATTATAAATGACTGAAGGCATTGAGATCTCATGATACCTGATAGGGATCTGTTCTAAAGAACTAAACAAGTGTCATCACGTAAAGCCGAACATTTCATACTACATGTCTCAGAAATTTGACTAGATAAAATTTACTAGATAAATACTCTAGTACTAGAGAAATGCATAGAATTATGGCAGCATAATTTGTAATAGTCCAGAAATATAAATAACCCAATGTCTGACAATATGAGACTGGAAAAAGAAAAATGGAGATTTAGTTATAAAATAGAGTGCTTAACAGCAGTGAAAATGAGCGGATTCCAGTATTTCTCAAATAGAGATGATTTTGCCCTCTCCCCAGAGGGCATTTGGCAATTCCTGGAGACAATTTCAATTGTCACAACAAGAGGGGTATTACTGGCACCTCGTGGGTGGAGACCAGGGATGCCCCAAACATCCTACCATGTGTACTACACAGCCTCTCACAATTATCCAGCCCCAACGGTCACAGTGCCTGAGAATTACAGGCATTATTATGGATGAATCTGGGCCAGGCACAATGGCTCACACCTGTAATCATAATACTCTAGGGCAGTGGTTCTCAACCTTCCTAGTGCCACGATGTATTTTCATTGTTACAAAGGAGTCTCGACCCACAGGTTGAGAACCGCTGCTCAAGGGGGCTGAGGTGGGTGGATTGCTTGAACTCAGGAGTTGAGATCAGCCTGAGCAAGCATGAGACCCCTAAAAACAGAAAAAAAAAAAAAAAAGCCAAGCATCATGGTAGGCACCTGTAATCCCAACTACTAGAGAGGCTGAGGCAGGAAGATCACTTAAGTTCAAGAGTTTGAGGTTGCTGAGAGCTACGATGACACCATGGCACTCTACCCAGGGAGACAGAGTGAGACTCTGCCACAAAAAAAGATGACTTTCCTAATGTTGAATGCAGAAAGCAAGTTGCAGAAGAATACATACAATATAATACTAGTGTTTGTTTATTTTCCAGACTGGGTCTTCCTCTTTCAGCCATTCTGGAGTGCAGTGGTATGATCATACCTCACAGTAGCCTGGAACTCCCAGGCTCAAGTGATCCTTCTGCTTCAGCTTCCCAAGCACCTGGAGCTACAGGTACATTCCAACACACTTGGCTAGTTTTTTCTATTTTTTTAGAGATAGGGTATTGCTATGTTACCTAGGCTTGTCTCAAACTCCTAACTTCAAGCAATATTCCTATCTTGGCCACCCAGAGTGCTGGGATTATACCTCTGCACTTGACCAGTATAATACTATTTTTTTTTAATTCAAAAATAAGCAAAAAAAAAAAAGAAAACATTGTTCAGGAATTTACACATATATAGTAAAATTATACTATAGTTTCAGATTCCACATTGCACTGAAACTATCACTTCTGGGCAGTGCCTGTGGCTCAAAGGAGTAGAGCACTGGCCATATACCAGAGGTGGTGGGTTCAAACCCGGAGCTGGCCAAAACTGCAAAAAAAAAAGAAAGAAAGAAACTATCACTTCTCAGTGAGGCCAAGGCAAGAAGATCCCTTGGAGCTCAGGATTTTGAGACTGTAAGTTCCATGATATTTTGTTTGGTTCTTTAGAACAGATCCATACCAAGAGTGAAACCCCATCACTACTAAAAATAGAAAAAAAAAAAAAATTTAGCCTGACATTGTGACAGGTGCCTGTCCCAGTT
Source organism: Arctocebus calabarensis (assembly GCA_963573935.1). Classification (NCBI taxonomy): domain Eukaryota; kingdom Metazoa; phylum Chordata; class Mammalia; order Primates; family Lorisidae; genus Arctocebus; species Arctocebus calabarensis. The sequence goes on along the minus strand of CAUYON010138628.1, from coordinate 1,516 downwards.
ACTTGGGAGGCTGAGGCAGGAGGATTGCTTGAACCCAGGAGTTTGAGGTTGCTGTGAGTTACGCTGATACCCCAGCCCTCTAGCCCTGGTGACAGAGTGAGACTCTGTCTCAAGAAAAAAAAAAAAACAACTATCATTTAATGAGTTTTAGAGTGGTCAAAAAGGAATATCTAAAAATATCTGAAAAAGCTACTTAACTACTTGTCCCTTGTCCCACCACATATCTGTACAAGGCTGGGTTTCTTCATGTACTTCAACCAAAACAATGTATCACCACAGACTGAATGTAGGAGGACGTATGAAAAGCCACATATCCTCCGTTAGCCAGACTTTGAAGCCATTTGCAAAAGTCTAAAAAGATGCCATTCTTCTCAGTATTTTTTTGGTATAAAATAGAGTTATTTTTCATAAAATATCAATTTTAGCATGGAATGAATTTATTATTGTCATTTAAAAAAGAATAATAGATATTTTAAAAATTGTAATTTCTAGCTTCAGTGCTTGTGGCTCAAGTGGCTAAAGCAGCAGCCACATACACCTGAACTGGCAGGTTTGAATCCAGCCTGGGCCCTCCAAACAACAATGACAGCTACAACAAAAAAATAGCCAGGACTTGTGGTGGGCGCCTATAGTCCCAGCTACTTGGGAGGCTGAGGCAAGAGAATCGCTTAATCCTAGGAGTTGAAGATTGCTATGAGCTGTGATGCTACGGCAGTCTACCCAGAGTGACAGCTTGAGACTCTGTCTCAAAAAAAAAGAAGTGACCCCAAACCTAGTGGACTGTAGAGTGGGTGGTGGTTGCCTCTATCCTTTGCTAACAAGCATGCTCCTGCAGGATATGAAAAAATTGATAAGGTCTATTCACCATTGTCAAGGAACTGATAGGTTACTGAAGAGGGGTCAAATGATTTTGCAAACATTTGGCATTTTTTTTTTTTTTGAGACAGAGCCTCAAGCTGTCACCCTGGATAGAGTGCTGTGGCATCACAGCTTACAGCAACCTCCAACTCCTGGGCTCAAGCGAGTCTCTTGCCTCTGCCTCCTAAGTAGCTGGGACTACAGGTGCCTGCCACAAGGCCCGGTCATTTTTTTTTTTTGGTTGCAACCGTCATTGTTTGGCGGGCCCAGGCTGGATTCGAATCCACCAGCTCAGGTGTACGTGCCTGGCACCTTAGCTCCTTGAGCCACAGGCACCGAGCCAAGAAAAAAACACAATTTTAAGAGTGTTAATTATTTATATTCATTTACTGACTAATTCTTCAAAAGGATTTGAAAACCCTAAGGCTAGGCACAGTAGCTCATGTGTGTAATCCGAGCATTCTGTCAGGCTGAGGCAGGAAGATCTCTTGAGCTCAGGAGTTTAAGACCAGCCTGAGTGGGCGGCTCCTGTGGCTCAGCGAGTAGGGCGCCGGCCCCATATACCGAAGGTGGCGGGTTCAAGCCCGGCCTTGGCCGAACTGCAAAACAAAAAAATAGCCGGGCGCTGTGGCGGGCGCCTGTAGTCCCAGCTACTCGG
>CAUYON010138626.1:0-19354 GCA_963573935.1 Arctocebus calabarensis | reverse complement strand
CGCGACCACACCCGCGCTCAGCCGCGCCTCCCGCTCCGCCCTCCACTCCCCAGCGCCCCCCTCCCTCCCCCCTTCCCTCCTTCTCTCTCTCTCCCCCTCCCTCCCCCTCCCCTCTCCTCCTCCTCTTCTTCCTCCTTCCTCTCTCTCTCTCTCTCTCTCTCTCTCGTCCTCCCTCACCCCCTTGGGGACACAGCCTTCGAGGGAAATGAGGTATAACCACCCACAGAAAGGAAAGGAAGGGGCAGGCATCTTCCCTTAGATTATCATGCCGAATTTTACTTAAATGTAACATGGATTATACTTCGCCGGAAATAAAGTACAATTTGATATGGTGGAATAACTCAGTCTGGGGTGGTGCCTGCGGCTCAGTGGGTAGGCTGCCGGCCCCACATACCAAGGGTGGTGGGTTCAAACCTGGCCCAGGCCAAAACTGCAACAACAACAAAAAACAACTCAGCTTTGCAAATTTCCAAAATTACATTATCACCCAAATCAAATTGCAAATCTAAACTAATTAAGCACAATAGACAGAAACCAAGCCAAGGGTGGCCACTCAGTGAATAGCTAAGCTGGAGACGACACCTTCCAGAGGAGACTTAAGAGTTCTTGAGAAAGAAACAGTCCAGAATTTTACTTTTTTTTTCACTTAGACAACTCAAGAAAAAGCCTACGTCTTCCCCTGAATTATTCTTTGTCTTGAAGGACAAGCGCTTATTGTCATATTCCCGTCATCTCTGTATCTCCAGCACTTAGCAGGCAACAGAAAGACTGAGTATGTGTTGTATTTAAACATAGCACCTCTGCAAGGCGACCGCCCGCAGAACTCAGGGAGCCAGGCCTGCTGTCCTGACACCTGTGGCGCTTAGGTCAGCTGAAGGAGGCGGTCAGTGTGGCGGGGCGGTCAGCTATGGAGTTCCTAGGCGCTTATTCAACTCTCCATTGTAATTATTACTATTTAAATCTGCTTTCTGGAGGGTGTTTTCTAAGTGATGCCTTTAGCTATGTTTCTTAGAATTTAGTTTAAAAACAGCAATAGTAATATTTGCTTACCAAATCAGTGAAATTTCAAAAATTAATAACTATACAGTAAAAAAATTATTTTCCTTTACTACTACTCTGAATCCTTTATTACCTCTAAAGTTTTGCATTCAAAGCTTTCATTGTAACTAATATTCCATTATTTCTCTGGATTGAAGACTGTAAGGTTACCCTGACCAGTACTCCCCAAAATGTATTCTATAAAACTCTGGCTCTGAAAACATTGTTAGTATGTTGATCCTCTCAGGGAGTGAGAAGGGGACGTTTCCACAGCCACAACAGATTAGGAAAATCTAGGTTACATGGGTTCCCGTATGAAGAACTTCTCAGAGACTGTATTGTGCTGATGTGTATTATTAAATATGCAGGATTTTGACACACCATTATTCTAGGCACCACTAGAAAAGGGAAAAACAGTTGCCAAACTGTGGTATATTCTTATCACAATTTTTAAGCTCACTCTAATGGCGAAGATGGTGACATGTAAAACACTGCATCTCAATATTTATGAAATATGGTGATAGGCAGAGTTGCTCCATTTGATGATGGGATCTGTTTGGTAAGGTGTAATTAATAGACATAGCATTCTCCAGATTATAATCTGGGAAATAAAGACCTTCTAATCCAAAGCCCTTGAAAAGAAATCAAGGTCCAAAGAAGATGTCTGCCGTGGCGGGCGGGCGCCCCATTCTCCTCTGCGGCTCTCCTCCTTAATTTAGCCATTCCCACATTTCTCTCCTGAATCCATGCTTTGTTGTACTTTCACAGCTCGTCTATTACCAGCCCACTCCCGCCCGCCATCCCATCCCCCGCTGCTCCCACCACTCATGTATCTACACATTCCTGCATTATCTTTTAGAAGAGCTGTCACTGCTTGAAAACCTGTTCCAAGAAGCCAGTCTGCCATCTGGGATGGAAGGAAGTACAAGGCTTCTCACTTCTCCTACTCCGGCCTCCATAGTGAAACAAAAGAGATCACGTTTGTACAGAACCATAAACCTTCATCCTACACTGCAGAGTGGGACCCAAAATGGCCATCTTTCTCACCAGAATTCCATTCCTTAGGAACACAGATCCGGTCATCACACGGTGACCCTGTTTGGATACACTCACCTTTCATATCACAACCATGCATTTGTTCAATATTCAACAAATAATTAATGAACACCTACTGTGTGACAGACAATTCTAGTTGCTGAAATGCGCTGAAGGGCACATCTAATTGTAAAAGATTTGGAAAGAATGATACGGAATTATCAGTTTATACATGAAGAATACAAATAAAAGGTACAAGATGGAAATTCCGCGAGTTAAAGCAAGTTGGTGGCAGACACAACCAGTAAGGGCAGATCAAGCTTCTGTATCTCTTCCCCAGTCCCAACACTAGGAAGTGAGCTCGGAGACGGGCTGCCTGTCACCTAAAATTTGTATGAGAAACATCGGAATACTCATCCAACAGAAAACAACATAAAGAGCTGTATCATTCTGAGCTCATGTGCACTTCTGTAAGAAAACAAAATCTTTAATAACTATCATTATAGAATTCTGGATTACATTTTCTTGCTTGAAATTCAAATATCCTAATGCTTTAAATTAACATTCAATTCTTTGTTTGAAATTATGTGGCTAAATATAATAAATATACATGGAAGGAACTGCTTATCATAAGTTATTAAATAAATTTAAACTCATTGCAATTGTATCTCTTAGCAATCACCTAAACTAACATCATTGTTATTTCATGATATACTTTTATACCATGCATTTATATTTAGTGTTAAAAGTATCCTAAATGTAAAAAAGAGAAAAATCTAGGAAATAGATGAAATGGGTATTTTGAAATTTCAAACAGTTGATTTCAAATACAAAGGCACAAAAAGCAATTGAGGTAATTTGCTATTGCATCTCAATAAAACCAATTTTTCTTTTACTTTTAAAATCAGTTTATTCTGAGGCTTTCATGCACCAACAATTATGTAAATAATATAAAACCTATTTTAAAGAATTCTAAATTGAGGGCAGCGCCTGTGGCTCAGTGAGTAGGGCGCCGGCCCCATACACTGACGGTGGCAGGTTTGAACCTGGCCCCCACCAAACTGCAACAAAACCCAGCCAGGTGTTGTGGTGGGCATCTGTAGTCCCAGTTACTCAGGGGGCTGAGGCAAGAGAATCGCCTAAGCCCAAGAGCTGGAGGTTGCTGTGAGCTGTGATGCTACGGCACTCTACCGAGGGCGACAAAGTGAGACTCTGTGACTTCTAAATTGAAATGTACCTAGCAAACACAACCATGAGAATCAATCTCTAAATAAAATGTTTAGGATGAAGCTATAACCTAGAAAAGGACGATGATATACTTCAGCAGGTATCCCCAATATTAGTGAGTCGTTGTGAACTGTCACTCAGGACTCATTCCTTTATTAAACTTATATTTGTTGAGAGCAAGAAGAGGCTCATTTTAATAAATCGTCCTGTGACCTGTCAAGTTACAGTATTGTAAACATGTGTAGATAAATAAACATCTAATTACCTACACAACCACCCCAAAGTCCACCCCGTCCAATAGTCTTGCCCTGTAAAAATATCATTTGTTTGCAGAACTTGTAATGTTTTTTATTCTTTACAGTCATTGTTAATTAGTTAACTAGTCAATCTCTCAAAAAAAACTAAGATTTAATCGTTTTTTATGTCCATTTTAACGTTTGCTATTAGATGTTATGTGTAATTATTTACGTACACAAAGAATTTATCCCATATTTAAGAAAGAATTAAGAAAATTCACACTTAAAACCACATGCCCAACACCTTATTCATACAGATTATTGCTATATAACAATTTAGCCTTGACTAATACGCATTGTCCACAAATAATTTTTAAAACTCATCTAGTAATTAGATGTTGCATATCTACTTTCCAACATTAACTAAAAGTTTATCATAGAGCTACTAAAACATTTTGTATAGTTGTACCAGAGCACTCATTAGTCAACAGTTCTAAACATAATTCTTACTTCCTTAAAATATTTTAATTCATGCAAAAAATGATTCATGCTTAAAAGTCAGCATGTTAAAACTAATAAGTTTTTAAACATTCTAAAACAACTTAAACCACAGCAAAACAAAATGTGAAATTTTCTTGAATTCTTGGGTGGTCTGCTGAAGAAAATTTAGCTACTATATAACTATAAATTACTGTTAAATTTGCTATCTGGATAAAAGATAAGTTCATTTATGAAAACTTGTTTTAGTTTATAGAAAGTCGACACATGAAAGACAATTTCTATGAGATATCCAAGCATAAAGGAGTTGGAATCCTATTGAAAATGGAAAAAGGTTTTGCACCCTACAAATACTGTTTGAACGTAACATAAGCAGAAAAATTTGTGGTTTATAAATCCATATGTTCTTCACTGGATATTCCTTGCATACTTTGTTTAAATTTTCACAATGTACCTATGTGCTGAGGACTTCAGTAATCACTCACACTGAAAAGATGTAAGACCAGTGCCACCTACTGGAAAGAGGAGATCCCACTTAATTGACTAATTACAAATTACAGGAGTTGAAAATGTTATGCCTATTTTTTTTAACTATTTGCTTCCTTTTACAAAGAAATCTTCTCTAAAGCATTTTTAATATCATCAGAGAAGTCAGGTAAGATGGACATGTCAGAATGTGACCCTGGGCACTGAGGCCATGGGTCCAAACGCCAAGGCAGACCCCACCCCGGCAGCACTAACTCAGATGGCAGACGCCCTGGGTTCTCATCAGCCCCACATAGGTCCCCTGTGTGCCTTTTGGATCAGAGTTCTGAACACGTCCTCAAAGAGCCTTCCCCGAAAAGTGTCACAAGAGCTAACAAAAATATTTCTTGAAACTATTTAAAAAATTACGTATAGACGGATATGTGTCTTTCTGGGAACATAACTTTTATCAAAGAACTGTGGAGGTGGCCAGTATATTCAAGACTCAGAAAGGTTTTGAAAAACAAACATATAAAGTCAATCTATTCAGGATGGTGCCTGTGGTTCAAAGGAGTAGGGTGCCGGCCCCATATGCCGGAGGTGGCGGGTTCAAATTCAGCCCTGGCCAAAAAAAAAAAAGTCAATCCATTCAATAAGTGGACAGCACAATGACAACTGTAATTGTTTCTTTAAAGTCCACATAACACCAGTTGCGATTAATAAACCACTGGCAGCTCAGACGTGTTGCTTTGATATATATCTATAGGGTTTCCTGTTTACAAATGAAGAATTTAAGACAAAACAAACAATACATGTGTATTAATTTGCTCCAAAGAAATGATCAAAACAGATTTTGTAATCCTCGTGGTAAAACATGCATTGACTCACTTCCTCCAACAATTTACCACCAAACCAACACTCAAATCGTTTGAAAGAAAAGTAAAAGCTAGTCTGGATAATATACCATTTTTTGTTTTTTCTTTAGCTGCAATATGATTTATAACTGTGACATCCCCTATACTGTATTAATGCAATAAAGTGAGAAAAAATGTTTTTGACAATAAATTCCAAAACCAACCAAACCATGAACTTTACTTTTAATCCACCTATATAAAGCAGTCTCAAATTCATTTGTATTCTCTGTTACAGCTATGACTTCAGCTACATGTAAACGTTCAAATGTTTATTTATTCATTTTACAAATATTTATTAAGTGCTAGGCACTGTGCTATGAACTGGAACCCCCAGCCTCTGGATCACAGGGTTCTAGTCACGCGGACGATATTCTATAATTTTCAAACACCATTTACAAAATCTCTCTAAGATGTCTGATCTCCATATTAGAATGCTCTCTTTACAAACCACACAACAGCCACGTGGCTCTTCAAGCATGAAATCTGTTAAATACGCCACTGAGGTCAAGTAGGAATCACTATTACGTGTGTATGATGTTCGAGAAAAGTGTAACTTACTACGGCTATTTAGACAAATTTTATTTATATCACCCTCATGTGGCTAAAAGCTACCAAAGATATCTAGGTCTAAGCTACAAATACACTGAATTTTTAGGTAGCATTAAAACTATGTATAAAGTTGTGTTTCCTAATCCCTCTCAGATAAAGCTTTAGTCCAAAGACAAGGAATGCTAATGTTCAAACAGGAAAAATACCCGTGTCCTCCTCCCACAACCCAACAGACTCTTCTGTAGGTTTCCTGCATTAATTAGAACTGCACATTAAGATCTGGTTAACCCAAAGCCAAAAGCAAAAACAAATAACAGTTTAAAAATTCATAGAATTTAAGAACTGAACAGATTATTTAAATTTTAGTCCTTGTTTTAACCAGGAAGAGACAGATCTGGAGAGCTTTACTGATCTGCTCAAGGTCATACAAGTGACGGGTTAGAAGCTATGGTTAGAGTTTTGTAACTTTTACTCCACTGCTCTTTTTAATACATAAAAGCAACTGTTATAGGAAATTAAGAAAAAAATTCTGATAGAGAAAAATTACCTCTAATTACAAACATGAGTGAACCATAATTCAGATGAATGTAATAACCTTAAATTAATATTATACTTTATTAAAAAACAAGAAGTAAAGGAAGTTAAAGCTGAAAGATAATAGATCACTCTTCTGGAATATGGTTTTCATGCAGGGCAATCCATTTATAATCAACTTTAAGAGCCTGTTCCAATTATTTTTTAGTTCTGGAATTATTTCATATTGAATAATACTCAAAATTAGTAGGGCAGTGGCTAAGGAACGGAAATCCTTTTGATTTACAGAGATTTCTGTTGTAATGGGTTTTGACCAGGGAACAATAAATTAAAGCAAGACTTTAAACTTTCACTCGAATTTCCTAAGTCTCCGATTCGGGCCTCTCCTCTCCCTATCTGTACAAAGTCATGAACTAGAATTCCCATGTCAATGTCACTTTCATTTTTCAAAATTTAGTTTGTTTCATTATTGTTGAACTTAATTTCTTCAACATTTCTATACATTAAAAAGGTAAAGAAATGGATGATAATAAAGATTTTGCTAATATTCAAGTTATAAAATATGTAGGCACAAGAAGACTGGCTTTCAGAACACTTAAAAATTAATGTTTGAAGAATTACAGAATATGATTCCAGCCAGTTCATTTGTCAAGTTAAAATGGGCTTACAAGCCCTGATTCTCTGGGCTTCCATCAGTACTGGTTAGTAAGAATAAGAGAACTGTTTGGATATTTATAGGACCTAATTCTGGTTCAGCTGGATGAGTCGTAAAATAAAGAGAACAAAACAACAGACTGAGATGGTTATTTCTCAAAGGTAAAGTGTATCTGTGAGTCCTGTGAAAGTAGAAATAGGTAAATGAAAGATGGGACACTCTTCAGTGTTTTGAAAAGTTTACAGTGTAGGCTGGGTGCAGTGGCTCGCTTGGGAAGCCAAGGCAGGTGGATTGCCTGAGCTCACAGGTTCGAACCAGCGAGCCAGAGCGAGACCTCGTCTCTAAAAATAGCCGGGCGTTGTGGCAGGCACCTGTAGTCCCGGCTACTCGGGAGGCCGAGGCAAGAGAAACACTTGAGCCCAAGAGTTTGAGGTTGCTGTGAGCTGTGATGCCACCTCACTCTACTGAGGGTAACAAAGTGAGACTCTTTCTCAAAACAATAAAAGAAAAAGAAGTTTACTGTGTTGGAAAATATACTTATGTATGAATACAGACCCATGCAGTTCTACGCGTGGTACTCAGCTCTTCTCACACCCAATCTATGTAATTCTCACAGCACCTTCTTGGTGGACACTACGATTAACCCCATTTTACAAAGAAGTAAGCTAAGGCACACAGCTAGTGTAAACAGCAAAATCAGACTTCAGACCCAGTTAAGTCTGACTCCAGTATCTGTGTGCCTAAGCTCTATGCTATAACAGCTGCTTTTAAAAAAAATCAGCTTTGTTGAATTTTATCTCTGAATCACGTGTTATCAAAATTTAAACACACTTACATTTCAATTAAATAATTTCATCCTGCAGCTCTATAACTGTCATATCTCAAAGAATACTCTCCTTACTTGTTCTGCAAACACTTAGCCTCCTCTGTATATAACAAAGCTATGTCATACGGATTACACTGGCTACGGTCACACATTGGGGTTGTTTATTTGCTGGAAAACACGGTTATGTATAAACTAAGTTGCGCAGTCCAACTGTTATGTATAGTATATAGCAATGAGAAAGTCCCACAAACACAGGAACTACAGTGGCTGAGGTTCTCCCTGAAGTTCATAAACATGTTGCAAGTCAACAGATAGGCAGTGAAATCACAGGGCTTTCTCTACCCTAATCTGTCCTTTTTCTTTTCAAACCTACTTCAGTGGCCACTGTTAAGGCTTTCAGCCCATCACAACCCCCTCCAGCTCCTCAGTCCACCAGCAGACCCCATGGCAACAGCACAGGGTGTCTGGGGCTGGGGGCCTCCATGCACTCAGGAGGCATCATTAGCCTTATGTAGTGTGCATTACAGCCACATCTGGAAAACCAGCACTGATCCTCCGGCAGCCATGCTATTTCCGCCATCTCTTTCCCAAGAGTTAAGTTCCTTAGAACATCATAGAAAGCGCCTCATAGTTTGGCCATCCTTCCCCCCTTACCTTTCCATGTGCCCTGGCCCATCGGAGCTGGCCACACCTAATGGCTGTTTCCTCCCAGCGCACCTGCTGTCAGGCCTTCGTGATTTGCCAGTGCTCATGTTAGACACACCCTTCCCTGTGTAGGCACCAGGCTAACTACTGCTCATGCTTGGAGATTAGTTCACACCCATCCTCCACAGAGCCCTTCAAACTTCATAGACCTTCCCTTCCTTCCAAAATCTCTTCACCTAAAGAGCTGGGACCATCCTCCTCTGAATTCCAAAAAAACTCAAGTATCAATACCTCTACTCTGGTGGGGTTGTGGTTGAAGGGTCCTCACACAGTCCCAGTTCTACCCTGTACTAACTGGAAAAAAACCGGCTTTACTCTAATACTGTATCCTCACTGCTTAACACAATGCTTGGTGCTCACAGCCAATATTTACTAAATGGTTCATTAATTAGAATTAAATTATCTATACATACTAATGATCAGATACGCATATTAATGGTAAAATGTAAATAACGTTGATAATTATGTTCACAGAAGTAAGATATTTGGCCATTGTAGTTTTTGTTTATTTGTTTTGTTTTGTTTTTGAGACAGAGTCTCACTATGTTGGCCTCAGTAGAGTGCTGTGGCATCACAGCTCACAACAACCTCAAACTCTTGGGCTTAAGTGATTCTCTTGCCTCAGCCTCCCAAGTAGCTGGGACTACAGGAGTGCACCACAACGCCCGGCTATTTTGTTGTTGTTGTAGTTGTCATTGTTGTTTGGTAGGGTCCCGGCCAGGTTTGAACCCAACAGCCCTGGTGTATGTGGCTAGCACCCTAGCCACCGAGCTACAGGCACTGAGCCCACTGTAGTTTTTATAATAAAATTAAAATATTAAACTTACACTATAGGTACATATGAAATTGTGGACTTCTGTGCACTTGTTTAAATGCTCAAAATCTGTCTCTACAAAAAAAAAAAAAAAGTGTAATGGTTCTATGGTGGCTTAGTGGGTAGGACACTGGCCACATATACCAAAGCTGGTGGATTCAAATCCAGCCTAGGCCAGCTAAACAATGACAACTGTAACAACAATAACAAAAAAAAAAAAAATAGTCAGGGAACAATAACAAAGAAAAAATAGCCAGACGTTGTGGCAGGTGCCTATAGTCCCAGCTACTCAGGAGGCTGAAGCAAGAGAATCACTTAAGCCCAAGAGTCTGAGGTGGTTGTGAGCTGTGACACCACGGCCCTCTACCCAGGGTCCCACATAGTGAGACATTGTCTCAAAGAAAAAAAAAAAAAGTGTAACGGTTCTAATTTAAGAACCAGTTGACACATACTGTATTAGTTCTATTTGGTCATCGCTAAGCAGAGCATCTTTTCTTTTTAACTACAATAAATAAGTAATTTAGTTATGCTAAAGTTATTCATTTCAATTTTTTTTCCCTAAATGAATGACATGTGGAATGAAAAGCATTTTCATTATCCTTAAATGAGAAGAATGTTCCTTTCTGTGCAATTTAGGGCCGTTTCTTACAAAGACTGCCAGACTCTCATGAGCATCACAGTTTGCAGATGTGTGGTGTGTATTAAAGAGCAAGAAGATATCATGAAATACCAGTGACAATTATATACTGGGCAGGAAAACTGGTCGCAAGGATTGTGGAAATGAACGTTACTCAAAGCAGAGTGGTGATTTATAACCAATTTCCGTCTTCACATTAGGGCCCAAGTAAAAGAAAAGGGAATTTCGCAAAGTGCCATGGTGTATCATTTCCTGCAGCAAAAACACCCACTCAGACGGTGCCCCCCGCCCCCAGTACCGTACAACAAGCAGTGACCTGAGGGAAGGCCGCAGGCTCGCAGGGCCACCGGCTGGCTCTTTGTCACCAAGTGCAGCAGGTTGAACGCAGACATCACTGGGGTATCTTCGCCAGGCAAACCAGGGGCAAAAGAACAGGGCAAGAGCTGAGGAGGGGAAAAAAAGAACACAAATAAAAACATCACAAATGTCAAACAGGTTCACTGCAGAATCTACGGCTCCAGTTTTACCTGGAACTGAACACACAGCACACAGTGCTAATAAATTTCAAATGCCTGTTTTCCAACAGCGCCCTCACTTTTAACCTCGGCTTATTTATGTCCTATGGATAAAATACATGCCATGTAACAGCACTATACGGTATAAACACAAAAGGCTGAGAAGAGTCAAAGTCTGAAACAGTTGAAAGGAATTAACATTTTCTAAGTTCGCACCGAGTACCAGGAACTGTCTGGAGCCCAGAATACTCATTTTATCATTTAATTCTTACAACAAACCTAGGGGGCAAGGTTTTATGCCCCAATGCGCCTGTGAGGAAATGTAGGCGCAAAGGTCCCAGGGCACAGAGCAAAGAGGCAGAGGACAAGGATTAGGAAGCTGTTCTACGCGACTGCAAAGCCAGTTCTTGCCTTACACCACACAGCCTTCTTCCAACAATTATTTGCAAAGATGCCTCCCCGGAGAAGACTGTGAAACATTCGAATATTAAGACATTTCTTTTGTTGGGAGTTTTGCTTTTCTTAGCAGACAAAAAAATTCTAAGGAAAACTACAAGATTTCATTTTTAAAACTGTTGAAGTTTGAATAAAGCACAGCAAATATGCATTTTCACTCAGTTTTCTGATTTGTAATTTCTGGATCAAGGCTGTGATGATATTCATAACCTAGTGTTTATAAAGGTAAAAATATTTTAAAGCCTTTGGAAATAAATCATGTAGAAGAATCTCTAAATTTTGCTGATGGTAAACTTTAAAGTACAAGTCTTAGGATTTTCTTAAAAGTTTGTATACAACACTCCAATTGGTAAAGATTAACTTCAAATGAAAATGGAAAATATGCACTAGATTCATACAACTTTCTATGTTTTATCTAAAATTGGCGTTTTTAAAGTGGCTTTAACCACGAAATGTCCAAAAAATGAAAATAAAATTCTTGTCTTGCTGGTTTCCTGACCGTCTGCTCTCGGACCCTCCCGCCCGCCCCCCGATGAACAAACGAACACTAAACAGTAATCGATTTCCCCAGGTCACTCCGCTTGTCTGCACACGGCTGAACAAAGCATTCCGTGTCGGGACGGACACGCGGGGAGGACGCGGGGAGGACGCGGGGAGGCGGGTCCCGCGCCGAGCGGCCACCGCCCGACGCGGGATCAAAGGTCTGTCCGCCCGGCCCGCCCGCCGCAGGTCAAAGTCAAGCCGCTGCCCGCGGCCATCTGGCCTGTGTCAGAGCCGGCGGGAAGGGGGCGGTGATGTCACCGCGCAGGTCAGCGGGAGAACAAAGACGCTTTCTGCGCTCGCCGGGGGCACGGCCGGCCACTGAGGCTCCGCGCGGCCCGGGGCGCCCCCCAAACCCTCACCCCGCGGCCCAGGGCGGTGCCCCCCGCCTCCCCTCTCCCCACGGCCGAGGCACTCCCCAGACCACCGCCCCCCGCTGACCAGGGCGCCCCCCCCCCCGCCCTGAGGCCTCCGCTCTTCCACAGGGCAGAGAGCCCCCAGCGGCCTCCCCTCTCCCTGCTGGCCAGACCGTCCCCCGGCGGCCTCCCCTCTCCTCGCTAACCAGGGCGCCCCCTGGCGGCCTCCCCTCCCCCACTGGTCAGGGCGCCCCCTGGCGACCTCCCCACAGCCCCGGGCGAACCCTGCAACAACCCCCACACACACACACTCAGGGCAGGCCAGGGCGCCGCGTGGCCTCCCCTCTCCCCGCTGACCAGGGCGCCTCTCCTGTTGGCTCCCCACCTCCCTTCTCCCCACAGCCGAGGCACCCCCCAGACCCTCGCCACGGCCTCCCCTCTCCCTGCTCACCAGGGCACCCCCCAGAGGCCTCCCCTCTCCCCGCTGACCAGGGGCCCCCTTGCGGCCTCCCCTCTCCCCGCTAAACAGGGCATCCCAGGTGGCCTCCCCTCTCACCACAGCCCCGGGGGATGCCTGCACCACCCCCACCCCCACCCCCCACTCAGCGCAGGCCAGGCCCCCACCTCTCCTGGTGCGGCCTCCCCCATTGGCTCCCCACCTCCTCGCAGCCCAGGGCGCCCCCTGGCGGCCGGCTGTCTTTGCCCCCATTCCAGGGAAGACCCAAAGGAGCCCACAAAGACAGGAGCAATCCAGGCTATCTGCCCCGGAAAACTCAAAACACACATAGAATGTGTCGCAATGTTTTCCACTTTCATTCCCTACAAAGATGCATTTGATAGGGTGGGACTTGTTACAGCCCCAATCAGGTTAATGCTGCAAGAGTAGTTGAAAAAGCAAAATGACATTCTTCACAATCTGCCCTGAAAATATACAGCTAAGATATCAAGCAAAATAGTTCTACAGAGTGCATGCATCCAATGCCTTCCTTGAACCAAACTCACGATCTTACACGGCCACAGAAGAAAAGAATCATAGTTGATGCAGACTCCTAACATGTGACATCAGGAGCAATGCTTCTCCAGAAAGGAAGTAATTGTTAAATAAGTGAAAACGAAATTGAAAAAAGAAAAGTAGTATTTTGATGCTAAATGTTTTAACAAAATTACTCTTCAGCTGAAGTTTTATGTTTGCAGTAAATGAAATTAAATGCTTAGATGGACAGATGTAAAATACATAATACATTTGCGTGAAAGATAAGATGTCACAAGGGCTGTGTGTGAGATGGTCCCAGACTGGGTTCGAATCCCAGTCCTAGACAAAACCAACCACTTGACCCTGGACAAGTCACTCACCCAACGTGCCTCAGTTTACTCAACTCTAAAATAAGGATTAAAGAAGTTAATTGGCTGTTTTTTGAAACTATCTTTTACTTTTATTGATATAATATTAGTTGTCTATTTTTTGAGACTTTGGGAAAAAAAATAAGAAGTTAACTGATGACTTCATACTGAGCCTCAGAGTCAAAGCATTCTACAATAGACATACTCTTATTTGACAACGTGAACGTTACTTTCTTTGCATTATTATTAATATTGCTTAATATTTCGATGCATTAATTGTCTATTTTCTGAATGTATTTATCTTCGTTCATTCTTCACCAGGTTTTTGTTTCTAATCCTTATCTTAAACATTGTTATTGTTATTAAATTTTAAGCCTTTTTAATTCTGTGAAGGCAAAAAGTGTTTTGAGACAGAACCTCAAGCTGTCACCGTAGGTAGAGTGCAGTGGCATCACAGCTCACAGCAACCTCCAACTCCTGGGCTCAAGCGATTCTTCTGCCTCCACCTCCCAAGTAACTGGGATCACAAGCGCCTGCCACAACACCCGGCTATTTTTTGGTTGTAGCTGTCATTGTTGCTTGGCAGGCCCAGGCTGAATTCAAACCCGCCAGCTCAGTTATATGTGGCTGGCACCTTAGCTGCTTTACCACTGGCACCAAACCAACCTATTCTCAAATTTTTTGATTTCAGGATTCCTTACACTCCTAAAAATTATCAAGGACTCTAAATACCCTTTGTTTATTAGAAATTACAACTAAGAATTTTTAAATATTTGCTTATTCCATTAAAAAATAATAAATTAAAAAGTACAAAAATGATAATTTTTTTGTTGTTTTTGTTTTTGTTTTTGAGACAGAGCCTCAAGCTGTCACCCTGGACAGAGTGCCGTGGCATCACAGCTCACAGCAACCTCCAATTTCTGGGCTCAAGCGAGTCTCTTGCCTCCACTTCCCAAGTAGCTGGGACTACAGGCACCCGCCACAATGCCCAGCCATTTTTTGGTTGCAGCCATCTTTGTTGTTTGGTGGGCCTGGGCTGGATTCGAACCTGCCAGCTCAGTTGTACGTGGTTGGCGCCTTAGCCCATTGAGCCACAGGCGCCGAGCCACAAAAAGGATAATTCTTAAGGAATAAAATTTTATTTTAACCAGAAAGCTCAAATAAAAATACATGTACAAAAATGACATTTTTAGTGAAAAGTAACTATATTACAAAAAATCAAAACTATATATTGTGGGAAGTTTTATATTTTTGCAAATCTCTTTAATATCTGGTTTAATAGGAAAAAATAACTAGATTCTCATCTCTGCTTCTGCAATCAATGTGTAATGATATATTATTATGGTTGAGGAATATATGTGAAGAAAATCTAGCCTCACAAAGACAAATAGCTGGAAAAGAGGTGAGTATTTTAACGACCTTTCAGAATACTTTTTTGTTATCACACCAAAGATCAACATATGATAGTCTAAAACTCTATCCATGAACTTCTCCTGTGTTACATTAAACTCATTGGTCTATCCTATATTTTGAATGGACCTTCTACCTTACATGGTTCGTAAAATCCTATACTCTTCATCTGGAAAATACTGGCTCACTGGATTATACAGATCTGTCATGGACGACACGCTTCGTTAAAAGATATCAAAAAATCATACTCATTCACATCATCAGTGATTGTAGCAGAGAAGGGTTTTTTTGTTTTTGTTTTTGTTTTTTTGTAGAGACAGAGTCTCACTTTATCGCCCTCTGTAAAGCGCTGTGACATCACAGCTCAGAGCAACCTCCCACTCCTGGACTTAGGCGATTCTCTTGCCTCAGCCTCCCGAGCAGCTGGGACTACAGGCACCCGCCACCACCCCAAGCTATTTTTTTGTTGTAGTTTGGCCAGAGCCGGGTTTGAACCCGCCGCCTTCAGTCTATGAGGCCAGCGCCCTACTCGTTGAGCCACAGGCACCGCCCCAGAAAAGTTTTTAAATACTGAGAACCTGTCAAGCTCACAATAGACGACACAAGTTTTCCAACATTGTAGCTTTTGAACCCTAGAGCTTGAGTTGTATCATTGACAACAAGGACTGCCAGTGTTTTCCTTGAAATGAGAGAATCCCTCTGTTCATTCACAAGAAAATGCTTCCCAAACACCCAAGAACAGCCACAGTTAAACAAACACAGTTTGTCTGTCAGTCATTCTTTTAAGTAAAATGGTGTCTCAAACAACTGCACAAGTGCTTTTCCTGGAAACAACCACTGTTGTTTCAGTATGAAAAAGCACTTTATAAAAGTGTACTTCCCATTTCTTCACATGGACTATGTACTCAATTGTTGAGATTTAATAAAACATAAATTTCACACACACACACACACACAAAATAAGCTGGGTGCTGGCATATGCCTGTCCTCCCAGCTACTTGGAAGGCCGAGGCAAGAGGATCACTTGCACCCAGGAGTTTCAGGCTTCAATGAGCCATGATCATGCCACTACGCTCCAACCTGGACAATAGGGGGAGAACTTGTCTCAAAAAAAGATACATATGTACACACACACACACCACAGTTCCCTCAGTTGCAAAACCAGCTGAGTAGCTCTAGGTCACAATAAAATGACCAAATCATTTTCGATTTCGGTGACGATCTCATTTTCTAAAGTGACTGAAATCTTCCTGAGCATGAAGCACATTCACAGCAGCTTTCTTACCCATCTAATGGGTAAGATAATGCCTAGAGCCAGACCTTACAGAAACAATGCTTTGATTTTAATCAATCAATAAATATAAGGGGAAAAAATCCAATCCATTTGCCATTGTCCTAAAAAAATGTCTGTCCCTTCCAATGGTCGAGAGATCATGGCCCTGGTCCCTGCTGACCTGCAGTAACGGTGGCACAGCAACATGGGCTTCCAGAGGCTGTCTATGGACAGATACTTGGCTGTGGCTTCCGAACAGACTGTAAACATTAGCAACTCCACATCCTAAAACCAAGAGCAAATAGCAACAAAAGAAGCTCAGAAGAAAGGTAGAGGGAAAACGAGGGTACAGGATTCTCATCTGATGGAGGTAGGAGATTGTAACTATACTGGAAAATGCTAACTGACACTTAAAATCCATTCTCCCTTCTCCTTGTTACTAATGGAACCTCCTGAAATTTCATCTAGGCACACAGCCATGGGTCCCAGCTTCCATTGCAACCAGCTGTGAACATGATACTAAGTTTGGAAACAGGGTGTAATCAACATGACATGTTGGCTTTCAGGCTGCCCTTGTAAGAGGCAGTCACTGCTTTGGACTTCCTCCTCCCTCCTGAAAATGGCAACAGCCACCTCTGAACCCCGAGATGAAGCCACCTGACCGGGAGGGCAGAACCGTTCACCAACCCACCCCTGGGCTGGCACGGGTAAGAAAGGTGAACTTCTGCTTTCTGTGAGTCTCTCCACCGTGATCTCTGCGGAGCAGCTTACCAGAAGTTGATAAGCAGATATATCATTAACATTACAAAAGTGAACAAGGGAATTAAATTATCATTACAAAGTGAACAAGGGAATTAAATTATCAACCAAATCATAAACAATGATAGAACCGTGAAGAGCCGCGTCATTTTCAGACAATATGGTTACTTCCATATATTACAGTTACAGCACTGTTATCGATCCATCATTTTCAGACCATACCCAATATGAGCGATACGATTTATTTTTAAATAAATCCTTATTGCAAATGATACATCGAAAATCGTGCTGTAATATATTAACTGAGGTTATCAAAGTAGCCGCCAGCAGATTGACTGCAAACATTACTTCCAGGAGAGACTCAAACTGCGAGGGTGGAGCTGGAGGCCAAGATTCTCTGTTCCAAGAACCATGTGCAGGTATGTGATCAAAATAAAGGTCATGAACTGGGCCTGTCTGGCCGCGCAGGGCAGGACGGAGGCAGGGAGGCCGGGCGGGACGGAGGCCGGGCGGGACGGAGGCCAGAGGCGCGGGCAGCGGGCGCGCAGTTCGGCGGCAGGGCGCCGTCCCAAGGCAGGGCTGCCCGGCCCCAACGCGGGCGCACAGGTCGGCTTTGTGGGGGCCCGAGCCCGGTAGGACCCCAGCGCAGGCACCGGGGCGAGCGCGGGGACCCGAGCGGAGGCCACGCCCTGCAGGAGCGCGGAGCGGCTCCACTGCCGCCCGCTGGAGCTCTCCGAGGGGTCGCACATCCAGGCGGCCGTCACCCCAGCCGTCCGGGCCGCGTGCTGCGCCGTCCGCTGCTGCGTCACCCCGACCCGGACAAGGCGCGCCCCGGTGCTGCTCTGCGCCCAGCGTAGCCCGCACCCGGCTCCAGGCCCCACGTGAGCTGCGCGACGACGGCTGCCAGGCCTGCTACCTCCACGGTGGTTTCAACAGTCGCAGAGGACTCAGAGCACCGCCAGACCACCTCCGATAGCGTGTCCTCCCGAGCCCCTCTCCACCCACCTCCGAGCTGGGCCTGCGGGGCTGCGCCGCGGCTCTGACTGCTCCGGCGGCGACAGGGACGAGAACCGCCTCGCGGGGCACCAAGTCGGGCGGCAGCCCGGTGCCATCCACAGGGAAGGTGCCAGCCTTCCCTGTCCACACCCTGCCCCGCCTCGGCTGCGCCCAGGACTCCACCGACCAGGATGTGCCTGGCAAGGGCAGCATCAGACGTGTGCTCAGCATCACGCCCACCCTGCCCAGCGCCTTACAAGCAGGTCCCATCTCTGACCTCTGGAGCCAGAACCTCCCCCAGCTCCTCCCGGAGGCCATCAGCTTGGAGAGCGGGGTGTCTTGGCACACTGCCCGACAGGTGGCAGCCGCTCTGTGGCAGTCACTGGGCCTACCTGATGCAGAAGATGAACCTGTCACTCACTTGAGCCTACGGCTTCGTCAAGAGCAAAAAGTCCAACGTCTCGCTCAAGTCAGCTTCATGGGACAGCTGGGGGTCTTTGGGGGGACACTGGGCCTAAGCAGCCCACTAGACAACCATTCGCCCAGCAAGCTGCTCTACTTCTCCACACCCACCAACCACGACCTGTTTCCACTCAATACGCTCAAGTTCACGCGAGGCTGCCCACTGGCCCCTGCTCAGCCCTCCACAGGGCCCAAGCCTGCTGCCTGGCCTGAGGAACCCACAGATGTCGCCTGTGCCCAGAGGCCCAGGCTAACTGATGGCCGAGAACCCTTGAGGGCCTCCCTCTGCAGGGGTTGCTGAAGAGCCCTCAGCAATCAGACGTGTGGCTTTGGGGGGGGGTCCAACAGGCCCCATCCTTAACTAAGACACTTCTTTCTGGTGACGGCGCAGCCAATTTGGCTATTTTTTAAAAGACGCATCCATGTACTTGAGTTTACTTTTTACTTTTGGCAGGTAAATCCAAGTTCCCTGGAGTGCAAAGTGTTCAAGTTCTTCTTGATTTTTCTTTTCTTAACAAAAAGTGATATTTTCAGGCTGCATGCAACAGTGCATTGTATAAACCAGTTATTTATCCCTTTCTTGATCCTCCAGAGAGAGAAATGTTCTCAGTTTTGTTTTTCGTTCTACAGAAAACAATTATGATATTTTTGGGTTTTATGGAAAAGACAAATGCTGTGTTGATCTTAAAAAAAACAACAAAATAAAGCTCACATGTACAAAAACAAACAAAACCAAAAAAAGACGCAGGGCCTCAATGGACGGTTTCATCTCAAGAGAACACCTGCTGAATCAATCCTTTGCTGGGGCTATAAACTGCAGCATCTATAGCCATCAATTAAAAGACTACTTTTAATTTAACCTCTACAAATATATATTCTTACATCACATTTCAAATATTTGACATGAGAACTTTGCCACCATTCTAAGAAGAGAAAGTTTCAGTACTGGAAACTGCAAATAAATAAGAAAATTATGAAGTAAAATTCAAATAACAGTGTGCACTGTGGCTGGCATCGGACAGAGCAAATAAAAGAATTTTTCTGGCTCGGCACCTGTGGCTCAACAGGCTAAGGCGTCAGCCACGTACACCTGAGCTGGCGGGTTCGAATCCA
>CAUYON010138625.1:0-15313 GCA_963573935.1 Arctocebus calabarensis | reverse complement strand
TCAAGTCCTCATTGTCTCTCGTTTGGAGCACCAGTAGTCTCCTACCAGTTACTTTGCCACCATCTACCACTCTACTGCAAAGTGCTTTTCTTTTTTTGGATAAAGGGCTTAGAAACTTTTTGAAACTAATTTTTTTTTTTTGCTATTAAACTGGTTTTTTTTTTTTTTTTTTTCTTTTATCATTTTTTAACTGACACAATAATGTACCCTTTTATGGGATATGGTGTGATATTTTGATACATATTAAATATATACAGTGTGTAATGATCAAATCAGGGTAATTAGCATAACTATCACCTTAAGTATTCATCATTTCTTTGTTTTCTATTTGAAAATATACAATAAATTGTTAATTATAGCCATCCTACAGTGCTATAGAACAGCAGAACTTGTTCCTCTTATTTAGCTGTACTTTTGTATCTGTTATCCAACCTTTGGTGATCCCTCTCCATCCTCTGACCTTTCTCTACCTGTAGTAACCAAGATTCTACTCTCAAAGTCATTTTTCTAAGGCATAATTCTATTCATGTTCTTCAATGAGTAAACTCCCCACTGCTTGCAGCATAGAGCCCAAACTTCACAGACTGTCACACAAAGTCCCTGCCTACCACTGCAGCTTCATCGGTTGCTGTATTCTTCTTCATATCTGACACCACAGCAAACTGATATGTTTATTTATAGATCATTGTCTTTTATTCCTCTGGGTCTTTTTTTCCTTTATCTGGTGTGCAATGTTCTTATTCTCCTGTGCCTGCTTGGTGAACACTCACTAATCTTTCAAAATTCAATTTATGCTATTTCTTTTATGAAGCCTCTCTGACAGTTCCACACACTGGTAGAACTGGTCTCTCTCTCTTGTGTGCTATAGTATCCTGTAAATACTTCTATTTTAATACCTGTGACACCTTACCACTTCTTATCTTTTGCTTTTCTCTTTGAGGCTCTAAGCTGCTCAGGGATAGGGGTGGTGTCTTAGATATTTTCATATTCCTAATACTGTTGGCACATAAATTTCATTACATTTTCTTTTTTTCACCTACAATGTAGTGGGCTTTATGATATTAACAAATTTGTGCAAGCATCACTGCAATCAACTTTGGAACATTTTTATTCCGCCCAAAGAAATCCCTTACTCCTTAGCAATCATCTCCCCAATTTCCTCACACCTTCTAGCTTTAGGCAACCAGTAATCTACTTTCAGTCTCTGTGTATTTATCTATTGTGCACATTAAATATAAATATATGTAATCACATATTAGATGACTTCTTATGTCTACCTGCTTTTGCTTCGCATTACATTTTAAAGGTCCATCCATGTTGTAATTTGTTCCTTTTATTCTTTTTGAATGATATTCCATTGTATGGATATACCATATTTTATTTATCTATTCATGATTCTATGGACATTTGGGTTATTTCCACTTTTGACTATTATAAATAATGCTGCCATTTGTGTACAAGTTTTTGTATGAAGATATGTTTTCATTTCTCTTGTATATATCCCTAGGAGTGGAACTGTTGGATTCCATGGTAGCTCTTTATTTAATCTTGTGAGAAATTGCCAGACTGTTTTTCAAAATGTTGCATCATTTAAAAAAATTGAGGTGAAATTAAATAACATGAAGTATATCCACAATGTTGTGTACCCACCACCTTTCTCTAGTCTCATAACTTCTCCATCACCCCAGAAGTGTATTCTATACACATTGAATAGTCACTCCTCATTCTCTCATCCTCCACCCTCTGGCAACTGCTAATTTTCTTTCTGTCTTTATGAATTTACCTGTTTTAGATATTTCATATAATAAGAATCATGCAATATGCAGACTTTTATCTCATTCTTTCACGTTGCATAATGTTTTGAGGTTCATTCAAATTGTAGCATGTATCAGTACTTCAGTTTTAATGGCTGAATAATATTTCAACTGTATTTATATCTCACAACTTGTTTATTACTCATTTGTTGATTGACATTAGGGTTATTTCCACCTTTAATCTATAGTGAATAATAGTTCTACAGACATCTGTGTATAAATTTCTGTATGAAGGTGTGTTTCCATTTCTCTTGGGTATATACCTGGTAGGGGGATTAATGGATTATATAATTAATATAAATCTATATTTACCATTTTTTGGGAAACTGCTACACTGTTTTTTCACAGGGGCTGCACCATTTTATATTCACACCAGCAATGTGTGACAGCTTCTATTTCTCCACATCATTGCTAAAACTTGATAATTTTTCATTTCTTTTCTTTCTTTCTTTCTTTTTTTGATTATAGCCATCCCACTGAATGTAATGTGATACCTTATTGGACTTTTGTTTACATTTCCTTAATGACCAATGGTGTGGCATGTATTTCATGTGCTTGGCCATTTGTTCATCTTCTTTGGAGAAATATCTATTCAATTCTTTTGCCTATTTTTTTTTAAACACAGTTGTTTGTCATTCTATTAATGAGTTGTGAGTGTTCTTCATATATTCTGAACACTGAACTGCCATTGGTTATATGAGCTGCAAAAATTTTTCTCTCATTCTGTGGGTTGTCTTTTCAGTTTCTTGATGATACCCTTTGAAGCATAGAAGTTTTAAATTTTGATATACAGTTTATGTATTTTTTCTTTTTTTGCTTGTGCTTTTCATGGCATATCTAAGAAATCATTTCCTAATCCAAGGCCAGGAAGATATATGCCTATAATTTCCTCTAAGAGTTTTAAAGCTTTTAGCTACTACTGTTCGATCTTTAATACATTTTAAATTACTCTGTGTATATGGTGTGAAGTAGGGGTCCAAATTCATACTTTTGCATATGGCTATCCAGTTGTCCCAGTAGGATTCATTGAAGGGATTATCTCCCCTCACATGGAGTTGTCATGGCACCTTTGCCAAAGCAATGGACCATAAATGTGAATATTTATTTGAAAACTCCCAATTGTATTCCATTGGTTTACATGTCTATGCCTCAAATCAGCACCACAGTATCTTGAGTGTCTCGATTACTGTAGCTTTGTAGTAAGTTTTGAATTTGTGAAGTGTGAAAGTCCTTCAATTAAAAAAAAATTTATTTGCATGTAAATTTTAATATCTTTTGTGAATTTTTCAAAGTAGTCAGCTGGGGTTTTGAGAGAGATTATGTTGAATCTTCAGATCAATTTGTAGAGTACTTCGATCTTATCAATATTAAATTTTCCAATCAATAAAAATGGGAAATATTTTTATTTTTTGTAGTCTTCTTTAACTACTTAAAGAAGTTACTACTACTACTACTTGAACTACTTTCAACAACTTTTGTCATTTTTAGAGTATAAGTATTTTATACTTCATTTATAAAATGTTTCTAATTACCTTATTTTTTGATACTATTTTAAATAAAATTATTTTCTTAACTTCATGTTTGGTTTGCTCATTGCTACTGTATAGAAAGAGAATTGGCTTTTGTATATTGATATTTTATCCTATAGTCTTCCTGAGCTCATTTATTAGTGCTAATAGTTTTGTAGTGAGTTCCTTAGGATTTTATGTATACAAAATCATGTTATCTCATCTCTAAATAAAGTTTTACTTCTTCCTTTCCGATCCTGATTTCTTTTATTTCTTTTTCTTGTCTAATTGCCATAGACATTCCAGCATAATGTTAAATAGATATGTCAAGAGTGGACATCCTTGTCTTATTCTTCATATTGGGGGAAAGCACTCACAATTCCATATATTAGTTGTGGGTTTTTTTGAGAATACTTTTTATCAGTTGAGAATGTTCCCTTCTATTCCTATTTCATAGCTTATTTTTTGTCACATGATATGTTGATTTTTGTAAAAATGCCTTTTACTGTATTGCTTGGGAAGGTCATGTGGTGTTTGTCTTTTATTTTATATTGATTAATTTTTGGATGATATCAACCTTACATTCATGGGATAAATCCAAATGAACATTTCCTAAGTTGAATTCATAGTTAGCAAATTATATGAGGATTGTGTAAAAATTAACTCAAGAATAGCCAAAGAACCAAAAATGACAAAAAACTTCTAATTTTAGACAGTAACTAGTAAAGAAACATTGAAACTTTGAAAGTAGGATTGTTGTGTAAAGATTTAAAAAGAATATAAGTTTTTTGCTCTCTAAAGCAGAGGGAGAAAGAAAAGAATACACGTTTATAATATTTTCCCATTTTTTGACTCTTATACTTTTCCTTGTAAAGTCCCGAAACTAGACCTTCATGATATTCTAGATGTAAAAACACTAAATATCCTTATTTTGTAAAAATCACTGTAGTGCTTTCCTCATAGATTTGTTTTCTCTCTCACACACACATACCCTTCTAAGCATTGTTCCAAGAGAGAGTATCACTGCTCTCTATCCTTATTGGGAATATAAAAGTACTTGTACAAAAACAGTGCTAATTAGGAATATAGTGAAGTTACTTCTGATTTTCTAATTAGTCTCTGCCCTTAGCGCTGGTAGAGCAAAAAGTTCCTCATAAAGAACCATAGGATAGAACTTACTTTTAATTGTGACCCCAAGAATTATCAGTATCTCTATTAACATGGACAAGGGCTTCATCTTCTAAGCAGCTGCTCTTTGCTGTAACACAGGCAGAACTAGGTGACTGGCCCAAGAGCTTCCTCTTCTTAGGTCTGTGGGGGGGTCAAGAGTTGGTTGCTAAGCAACCATTTCCCTACTCTTGGGCCAATGAGCTGCCACGATGTTCCTTTCAAGCTGGAATGAAGACAGCGGCTAGAGAGGGGTAGAAAGGGAAGAAACCTTACTCAGTCTGCTATTCCTCTGGCTGGACATAAGGGGTAGACTTGAAATAGGGAGAGGTTGTTCTCTGATTCAAAATGAAGAGACCAGGACTTCAGCTTGTGTCTGTTCACAGTAATGTGTAACTGTGTTCAAAGGTCTGGAAATCCCTAATTTTATGTTACCTCTAGAGGTGCAAGCTACATAATTAAGTACATGCGTTGACCTGCATCAACCCTTAATCTAACATCTCTAGGCCAGGAAGGATCAGAAACATGATGCAAGGATACTTTGTTCCCAATCTGGATGAAATTCTTTATTCTCTGTTTCAGTTAGGAACTGCTGAGGATTTACTAGAACAAAGGCAAGCAAAGGCTGCTTAAAATCACGTTCTTTACCACTTTAAACAATCTGGGCATTTCATAAGTGCGTACCCTCAAAACTTCCAGGAATCAAATGGAATATTTAGGAAAAAAGGATAGAAATATTAAGAATATCAAAAGAATAAAGTTAGCTGAGAAATCATGTCTAAAATATATATAACTTTTACAGTCTATCCAGGTAATTACTTCAGAAATGGAATTTTATGGTCTTGAATTTATATGTTTAGTCTCTTTATTAGTTTTCTATTGTTGTTGTGGCAACAAATTACCGGAAATTTAGAGTTAAAATAATAGAAATGTATTCTTTTACAGTTCTGGAGGCCAGAAATCCAAAGTGATCTTTACAGGGCTAATATCAAGGACAAAGTGAATTCCTTCTGGAGCCTGCAGGAAGGAATCTGTTATTTGCCTGGAATTTTCTAGCTTCTGGTGACTGCTAGCATCTCTTGACTTGTAATCACAGTATTCCAAGCTCTGTTCTGTCATCACTTGCCTTCTCCTTCTCTGTAGTTTAATCTTCCTCGGTCATCCTCTTCTAAGAACACTTATGATTGTATCTAACCAGCCTAATCCAGGATAATCTCCCCATCTCAAGATTCTTAATCTCATCTTCTCATCTCATCTTTTTCCATATAAGGTAAAAGTCACAGGTTCTACGGTTAGGGACCTGGGTGTTTGGGGACCATTATTCGGTCTACCACAGTCACTAATGTCTTTTCTTTCACCAAGGTATTTCAAAATGGAACTTTCCTAACTTCTACCCTTCTTAAAATTACCTAAACAAAATTTATTTAAACTATTTAAAATATTATCCATTAAATGTTCTCCAAGTAATCTTTTTCTCAGTTCCCATTTGGATCCAGAATTACCAGCATTTTTTAGCAGATAATGTCTCACTGAAATAGAGGCCATCTGACCAATGTTCCTTTGACTTTCTTCTTTTTTATTTAAATATTTCTTTGACTCTCCACCTATTCATTCTGTTCCTAATTTATCCATAAAGATGAAATGTTCTTCCTGTATTCTAAGCCCAAGTCTTTTCTCACTTTGATGCTATCCACTTGTACTTTCTCTGGTTATTTCAGTCTATATAACATTGACCTTTCTTTTCCCCTGGAATGTGTGCGTGCGTGTGTGTGTGTGTGTGTAGGCAGGTGAGTCTTTTCTTGTCATCGTTCTTCTCCATAATTTAAACATCATTTCATCTCTCTTAGAAAAACTTTCCCTTGACTCTGACCTCCTTTCAAGTACTATCTCCTTTACTCATCCTTAGCCCCTGAGCATCTCAAAAGAATAGTCCATAATTACTGCTTCTAACTTGTTGTTTTCAACTGATTCTTCAAGTACTTTATTTATTTTCACCAATTTACATGGACTATAAATCCAGTTACCTTTTATCAGTTTTCATCTTACTTGATCTCTGTGAGACATTTGTCATTTTGTACCACAATCACTTTCTTTCTCTTTTTTTGTTTTTTGTTTTTTGAGATAGAGTCTCACTTTGTTACCCTAGGTAGAGTGCCATGGTGTCACAGCTCACGTCAACCTCAAACTCTTGGGCTTACGGGATTCTCTTGCCTCAGCCTCCTGCGTAGCTGGGACTACAGATGGCTGCCACAACACCTGGGTATTGTTTTAGAGATGGGGGTCTTGCTGTTGCTCAATCTGGTCTCCAACACCTGAGCTCAAGCCTTCTACCCGCCTTGGCTTCCCAAGTGCTAGATTATAGGTATGAGGTACTGCCCCTGGCCACAATCACTTTCTTGAAAATACATCATTGGTTTCTCTGAATATTGGATTATAATTATTTTTTCTGTCCTCTTGAACAAATGTCTCATTCTATCACTCTCTCACTCATTAATGTATATAGTAAATAGCTATTATATACTGAAGATGAACTATATACTAATTACATCTTTACTATATACTAAAGATGTAATTCTCCAAAAGGCTTTGATAAT
Organism: Arctocebus calabarensis; assembly: GCA_963573935.1. Taxonomy (NCBI): domain Eukaryota; kingdom Metazoa; phylum Chordata; class Mammalia; order Primates; family Lorisidae; genus Arctocebus; species Arctocebus calabarensis. The sequence continues at coordinate 8,230 of CAUYON010138625.1, read as the reverse complement.
TTCATTTGTTAGGTATTTTTTTAGTTGTTACACTAAAAGTATGGCCTCCCCTAGGAGGTAATTTCTCCTGTTGGTATGTGCTGTTCCTTAATTTGGCAAAATCATTATATGGTAGCTCACTTAACATTAATTTATATTTTTTATTCAGTTTATACATATTTATGGAGAGCCTATTATGTGCTGTCATTCTCTGCGGATGGTGAGCAAAAAGGTATATTTTTGTCCTCAGTGAGTTTACAAGTCAGAGTGAAAGGTAGATGTTAATAATCACAAAATAACACAACCATGAATTAATAAAAAAAGAGAGAAAAAATCACAAAATAAATGTATAAGCTATAAAAATTCTTTATAGAAAAATAAATGAGCATTGAAGGACATCAGAGGAAATTGAGGGTAAAGTTGGGGGGTGGTCAGAGTTAGGAAAAGTTTACTAGGGATTGATGTTTAACTGAAATCTGAAGAATCAGAATATTCTCAGGTATAGCAATAAACATGTTAAAAGGTCATACGGAGAGAACAAAATGCTCAAGAAAATGTAAAGCTCTCGGTTTGATAAAGCTGGAACCAGAGTTTATGGAGTGAAGGTGGGAGTATAAGATAAGGATCTATTCTTAATGTTTCATTTGTTATAAGTAGACTGTATTAATGAGCGTAAGCGCCTATAACAAAATACAGTAGACTGGATGGCGTGAACAACTTAAGTTTTCTCAAAGTTCAAGAGGCTAGATCTGAGATCAGGGTGCCAGCAAAATCAGATTCCAGTGTGGGCTCTTTTCCTGGGTTACCTAGGGCTGCTTTCCCTCTGCATCCTTACGTAGCAGGGAAAAGGTGGGGGCAGAGGGATTACTCTCTTCTTTTAAAGCCACACACCTATGACTTCATTTAACCTTAATTGCCTTCTTAAGAAATTATCTCCAGATTTAGTTACATTGGAGCTTAAGCCTTCAACATTTGAATTTTGGGGGGACAAAATTAATTGCAAAGACCAACATTAAATGATTTACACTGAGATAACATGATTATATTTGACAAGATAACTCTAGATGCAGTATAGAATGGACAGAAGAGGTGAAAAGTGGACATGAAAGCCAGTTTAGAAAATTTTGCAGTAGTTTAGTTAAATTCAGACTGAGCTTATTCCACAGTGCTTTTGGAAAGTAAAGTAATTCCATACTTAAATAGAAGATAAAATTGGACAGTAGCAATTCATTTGATAGGAAAGAGAAGTGGAGGGATAGGTGCTTAGGTTTCTAAAGTGACACCAACTAAATGAGTGATGGAGCCATTTAAAGCAATAAGAAAAACTGAAAGAATTCTCAGCATGGGGGAAGGATCATGAACTCAGTTTGGTATATGTTACATTTCAGGTACTTTTGAGATATTAAATACAGTAGAATATTTGTAAGTTGACCACCCAGGGGACCTTAATAAACTGATCAATGGACAGAGGTGGTCAACACAAGGAACTAGGCTTACTGTGCTGATGATACATATATGTGTGCATGTCCTGTCTATGAAAATTAGGTCAACTGAAGGAGGTGTTTAACTATGGATGTTCTATTGTATGTAACACTTTTGAATGGTAATGGTATTTTATTAGAGTGATTAATACTAAATGCTGAAACAAATATCCTCTAAATACCAGTGCCTTAACACAATAGAAGTTCTAGTTCTTTGAGTTGATATGATAGAAGGGATAATCAATAGTGTAAGGTTCCAAAGAAAGCATGTATGGAATGACTGGCTCTAGACTGGAGTGTAAACAGATTCCCTATTGAAGGGCAGGTGCCCAGTATGATGGACTTTCCTGTAAACACCTTCAATTTAGTATTTCTAAATAAGAACTTAGTATCTCTCCCATAAAATCTGCAACTTCTCCTTTACTACCTAATATTAGTATTGCTATTCTCTTTCTTAACCATCCCATGGAACTCTCATCTTCTTTTCTTCTTTACTATTCTAAGTCTTTATCATTACCAGTTTTTATTGATTCTATCTTGGGAAAACCCTCCTTCTATTTCCATGACTAGTAAATAAGTGCATATTTCTATTACTAGCTGAAATGTCACTCCCTTCTTGAAGGCTTCTCTATTTCTCCCAGTGAAACAAATTTTTATATATTTCACAGCAGTAAAAGAAAAACAGCAGCAGAAATAATAAAAATTATTTACTATGTTATGAATCATTCTTATGAGCATGTCCTATTACTCAAAACATTCCATTCTTTGTAATGCTTAGTGGGCCTCTCCCCTTCTTCCTTTTCTCGTATATTATAAAACAACAGCAACAACGACAACAACAACCTGTTCCAGACCAGGCATGGTGGCCTACATTTATAACCCTAGCACTTTGGGATGCTGAGGTGAGAAGACTGTTTGAGGTCAGGAGTTTGAGACCAGCCTGAGCAAAATAGTGAGACCCCAAGACCCTATCTCTACAAAAATTTGCAAAAATAGGAAGGTCGTTGGGGTGTGCACCTGCAGTCCCAGCTACTCCGGTGGCTAAGGCAGAAAGATCATTTGAGGCCATGAATTTGAGGTTGCAGTGAGTTATGATGATGCCACTGTGCTCTTGTCAGGGCAATGAAGTGAGATCCTTTCTAAAAACAACAACAAAAAAACCCCCAATATGTTCCACATAATTATTTGCCCAATACATATAACACAGCATCTGAATTGCCAAATAAATGTGGATTTACCACATCCTCTTTGAGCTTTGTAGTTGATCTGATATTTAGAAATGTAATAATTTGGGGTGGAGGAAGAGGATACTAAACTTCTAAATTCTAACTCTACTCTTGCGAACTTTATAGGAACTGAATTTTCATAACATCTCTAGATTGTAAGGCTTTTATTGACCAGAATCAAGACAGCTATTTGGACCAGCGCTTTGACTTGAAGCATTTCTTGCAGGAATACAATTATAAGACCACCTGCTCTATATAGCACCAATTTGGATTTGCTTTGATGGAAGACTTCTGTTTCCAATATAACGTTTTCATTGCCCACGACTTCCTGGCTATAAAGACTCTTGATTTTACTTGGCATTTTATTTATTTATTTATTTATTTTATTGAATCATGTAAAACAACAACAACAAAAAAAGACTCTTGAGTAGCCTGGAATTCCAATGAAATTTGTATTTTTTTGCCCCAAGGTTGATGATCTGCTTGTTAATGGTCTGGAACGACTCAATACTTTTCTTTTTTTGATTTTATTTATCTGCCCACTAACAAGAAAACTTCAGATTATCGGAAAAAAGTGCCCAGACGCAGCATTTAGAGTTTAGTAGGGAGAATTCCAATACGTGTTGATCCAGGGTCTCCTTCCACGTGTACATCCTCCAGTGCCCGAGGGAACTCTCTTGTTTCCTGGCTCACTCGCGTGTCACCTGGCGCACCTACAGACCACGCCCTCGGGTTCCTCCTGATTAGAAGGCGTTCCTCCTTCCCCTCTCAGGCGTCAGCTTCACGCCCCGCCCCCGGGGCGAGGCTTCTCCAGCCCCCAAGCACCCTGGCACCGCCCCCTTCAGCTCCCTAACGTCCTCGGCGTCGGGCCCGAGCTTGCGTCTGCGCGTGCGCCCTGGGGCCAAAATCGGGGCGGGCCCTGGTTAGAACGAAGAGAGCGGCGGGCGGTACAGCCAATGGAAGGCGGCGCTGCCTAGAGGCTGGGAGGCGGGGCCTGAGCGGGTGTTAGGTTAGCGCGAGGCGTGACCTAGTTGACAGGCTCTGAGGTGCTGCTGTGGCGGCGGCCGCCGGGCTGAGGCGGGTGGGAGCCGGAGCTGAGAGCAGGCTGAGGGAGGAGGGCGGCGACTGGAGAGCGGCGAGTAGCGCGGGACGCGGAACCTCTTTCACTTTTTCCCTCCCGAGTGCCCCCTCCCGCCCCTCCCACTCCACACACACCCTGTTTGCCCGTGAGCCTGGGGAACTTGCAGCTTAAAGCCAGCCACCCCCACGGCAACATGTATCCCAGCAACAAGAAGAAAAAGGTGTGGAGAGAGGAGAAAGGTAACCGGCCCGTCGGGTCCCGGGGGTGCGGGAGATGCGGGTGGGGTGGGGGCGGGGGTCAGGCTGTGTGTCGCGGCGCCCTCCGCCCGAGCTCCCTCGTCGAGCCCTGCCGGCCGGTGCCGCCTCCCTCCGGGGTCCGGTGTGCTCGGCCGCGCGCTCCCCGGCGTGCACGCGCCGCCCCCGGGCACCTGCAGTCGCGCACGTGTGGGCGCACGCCCCTCTCCGGCGCCCTGCGCGCCCGGTCACCTTCTCCCAGGCAGGGCTGCCTTCTCCCCGCTCGCGGCGTGGGTCCCGGCGCTGCATCCCCAGGCGCGGCACAAGTTCCTCTGAACCCCAGCTGGGACTTTGACACGCCCGGCTGGGTTTGACACGTGCCCGCCGGTGGGCACTCAGCCTACAGCTGCGCACCTCTGCGCGGTATTACCCCCCTCTTCCACCTCCGAAACTGGCAAAGTGTCCTCGTCTTCAGGTGTTCCCCCTTTTCTGGATCTCCGTCGTTTGTTGCCGCAGTGTGACTTTTGAAACCTGGAACTCCGGGGGAAAGCTACAAGGAGGGTTTTGTCTGTGAGGATAAGTGCCTTCAGAAGAGTCTGAATGGGCTTTTCTCCCAACAGTGTGTTTCTCTATATTGCATCCCCATTCATGGTCTGAAGTTGCTCAGAGTAAGATAGTGTGACTAATGTCACTCTGTGAATGAACCCATCCTGAGTTTTGTGCATATCAGGGGTCATCCACATAGGCTAGAATGACAGTGGCACTGATTGCTATAAGAAACAAGTTTGTGATCCACTCCCCCCATCTCTGTCTCTTCCCCTTCACCTCATCCCAGAAAATACTGTGGTGTGAAACTTGACTGGCATTTCCATCCCCCTTCATCCCTCTTTTCTTAAATTCTTAAGCTTTTTATAGAAATGTATCAAAAGTACTTGCATTGCTAGTGCTAAGGTACAGTAAACCTGTACGTGAAGTCAAAGTCGAGGTCGAGTGAGGGTAGTGTGTGTTTCTGCTGAATGTCCCTTTATCTTTACAGAAGAAGGATAACGGTATGACTAGCTTAAAGGTGATTACTTTGATAATAGTCTTTTAAAATCTGTAGATTTTTATCGCAAATCCTGGGCAAACAGTGGAGGTAAGAAAGAATGTGGAAAAAAAAATCCTCTATTTTGGGCCTACTTTCAAAAATGCATGAAGAAAGAGGTGAGGACATTTTTTTTTTCTAAATAACTTGCAGGAAGATTTAACATAACATAATTGGACAACATAATTAAAATGGTCTTAATTATATTAAAAGATTATATTTTTAATGATTATTGGTATATAGAAAGCTATCAATTCTAGTCTCCACAAAACACATCCTTTGAGAATAAAATAGCCTGATATATGGTGTAAGAGCATTTTGCTTTGTCTTGGCAGTAGCAGTTACTTTAGCTTCAACACACTTTCAGCAAGCAAACATTCACTTGTGAGCAATGAAAAATCACTTATGCTCATTTTTACTGATGGTCTTGAAGTGTTAGTTTTGTATTATTGATGATAATGAAGGCAACATAGTGGAAGACTGTAGCCATTGTTTTTAGTAACAAGAATCATCTATGAAATTATAGTGAGTACTTAGGAACTATTTTTCTGTCCTGGTAGAAAAACAGTAAAGTAACAACTGTAAAGTAGCAATGTTATGATGGTTCCATTTAACAACTGCGCAATTGTATTATTACAGTAGGCATTTTAGAATCTTTTTTTAATGTTTATTTTTTCCTTCTATTTCTTCTAATGGGAAAATATAATTGAATTAATATTTTCTAAATAAAGAAGCAATGCACAATTAAGACACCAGAGTAATTATTCAAAACGAAGGTATTTGTGCATGCAGTTTAATGTTAAATCACTATCACTGTGATTTGAAACTTTAACGAATGTGTATTATCAGGATGTCTATTTTTGGAATACTTAATACAAAATATTATATTACCAAAGAAGAGCTAGGGACTTCTATTCTAGTATATTAGTATTAGAGAAACTGATGGGATGCATGACCTTTTTCTTTTCATCCACTGGAGAGCTGATGGTATAGTATTTTTATAGCTGTCCTTTAAAAAGGAAAGCTTACCCACGTCATTGAAATGTCAAGGTATTCTATAAGCATATTTTTAACTCAATATACCATCTAATATGTAGGTCTTCCCGTTAACATATATGCCTGCTTCACAGAGAAAGAATTCATTGCAAAGGTGAAGCATTCTTTTAAAAAAAGTGTTAGGTAAAGCCAAAGAAACTGGATATATGTCTGCAGCCTTCAGTATGTTTCATTGTTTAAATAAATAAATAAGGAGTTCTTAAGTCCATATATGTAAAATAAACATTATTGACCTAATAATTTGAGCCCTAATTCAGAACCACTCATGTGCATTTTCATTATGCATATTGGAAGTAAATTTGTCTCAGTGTTTTATTTTGTTGTTTTACAATTGATTTTGTTTTTGTTCTAAGTATTCACACTTAAACTTTTAAATAAATGGAAGGGCAGAGGCCAGGTTGCATTCCTCTATGTACCTTTGGCATTTATAGATCCTGTACTTTGCATGATAATGTCTTTCTAACCTGCTAAATAACACAGTAATAATTCCATATTCGTGACTGAGTTTTTATAGTAGTGCTTTGGCAAATGCTAGTCCTCTCCTTTTTCTCCTTTTGGATGATAATAACAAATTTATCATTCCCTTCAAGTTTCCTATTCCACCAAGACCCATCCTTCTATACTAAACAGATAGCATTGCCTTTTTAATTCATGCAGAAAATATGGCTTTGTTCTTATCATAGAAGAATCACTTTTCTTCCTCATTTGTAAGATTCACCTCTCTGTGCTCTTTATCCCATCTCTTGTACTCTTTGAGATCTTGTGCCATCATTTATTCACCCTTGAGTTTAATTTCTTGGTTCTTGGTGTCTTGGGGTTTCTCTCCACTGCCTGTAACAGTGTTCAAGTCTCTTCTATCTTAAAGTAGCTTTTCTTCTACTGGGCTTCACTTTGGAGTTGTTGTTATCCCTTTTCTTTCACCCATTCCCTCACAGTGTACAGATTTTAGTTATGGTCTAATGAAACCTAATGTTTGTAAAGTCATTCAGTCATTCAGTCAAACAATGCTGAATATAAGAATAATTATTAGTTAAGCCTTGTTTGTGTGCACAGCACTATTCTTGGTTCCTTATATGGATTATCTCACTTAATTCTCACAACAGCCCTATAAGGAGGGAAACTATATGAGGTAGTATGTTGTGGGGCCAACAGCTTTGAACACCAGTTATCTGGGTTTGAATTCCACGTATATTGCTTATCTAGCTGTGGGAACTTAGTAAGTTATTTGACCTCTTTGTCTTAGTTTCTTCATCTATAAATTGGAAATAATACCTACCTACTTACCTCAAAGAGAAAATTAATTCTACAAGGATTTACTGACCCTGTGTCATACAGATTTGCATAATGATTTAGTTTGGAACCTATACAGTTCAGTTAACAACACTGTGATTTTTCCCAGTGCTATTGGTGACTCATTTGATGAGGCAGATTAATGAGTAAATAATTTATACTCTTCCTGACCCTACTATAGCAGTTTATAGTATTTCTCTTTTTCTGCTTTTTAAACCTCTTTGTTTCTACTTGTTTTGCACATCACTGGAACCTGTACTTGTGGTGATAACTAAGTTTTATTTCATTGTCTTCTGTATGTGCCATTCCTTAAATGTAGGTTTTTGAAGTTTGATTCTCTGCTTTCTTTCCTTTTTCCCTTTCCTTCCCTTCTTTCTTCTAGGACCAGAAGTTTAGGTTATAATGTCTGAAAGCTCTAGGCTAGATCTCTCTTCTGAGTTCCAGATCCTTGTCTTCCAAGCTCTTGAATGTCTCATAGGCAACTCAGACTCAATTTGTTGACAATTGAGTAATGTGATTTGAACATTTAACCTCTGATTAAACTATCTTTTTTTTTTTCCTGGTAATGTGGCTGAAGAAGATCTAGTTCTAGGAGTGGGAAAAATTTGGTTCTCCATTTCTCATTCACTTGTGCTTATGTTAATGAATCTGGTGTTTATTTCTGTGAAAGACTCTTTTAAAGTGATTACAGTAGAACCTCCGTAGTTGACCACCTCCCTATATTAACTGCCTCCTTAAGTTGACCTAATTTTCATAGACCAGACATGAACCTTATGTACGTATCAGTACAATAGTTCTTA
>CAUYON010138619.1:0-32074 GCA_963573935.1 Arctocebus calabarensis | reverse complement strand
CTTGTTTGTATGGAGGTATGGAGTATACTGCGAACCTCTCTCATGGGGGAGGGGACTCCTGTCCGCTTGGTGATGTGCTCTGTACCTTTTTGTTTGTGTCCTCGGGGTCTCAGGTCACCCCAGCAGGGTTGATGTGCGCTGTTTGACCTTTTATTTTGGCTCAGATCCAAACCATCAGCTTTCTTGCTGAGTTTCTGTCCTTTAACTTTCCTTCTGGACAGGAACCTCTGCAGAAAGCTGGCTACAGATCGCCATCTTGGCTCCTCCCCCTTCATTTCTGTTAATATGTTTAAATGTAACTTAAAACCACCATGGGCAAGAATGAGTACAAAATGATTCTGTGTGTGTGTGTGTGTTACTGCTATAGCTACTTTTGTTCCCACAAATAAGAGTCTATATTTGCAGTATCCTTCCCTGCAGAGAGAGAGAGAGAAAGAGAGAGGGAACCAAAAACAGAAAACAAGCTAAAATATAGAATGACAGACTGAACTAATAGGTTTAATGGGCATATCTGACTAAGTTCTTGACAAAAGACAAGTCTAAGCCAATAAAAATAGACAATGAAAATAAGATGTTTTTTAATATTAGGGTTATAAAACTTATATCTTAAAAATTCTTTCTGTAGCCTCAATTTTGTATAGAAATGAACTTGAGATTAGGTATTTTAAGATATCTAGCTATCACCTTTTCCCTGTTTCCAAGTTTTTTGTAATATAGTTTACATTTCATTCAAGGTCCCACTTTAAGAAGAAAGTGTTATGTATTTCACAGTCAATAATCATAATAATTCAACTTTTGGCTCCTTTTTGTTTGTGTTATACTTTACTTTTTGTTTATCAGAGAGCTTAAATCCTGTGTTACACAATGTTTTATAGGGAAAATATTAAAGACCATTGTATACTAATTGGGAACTAATTCTTTAATCTTTTGAAAACAAATTTTTGTTTTGGAATATTTTTTAATTTACAGAAAAATTGCAAAAATAGGACAGAGAATTCCCACATATCCATAATCCATTTTCCCCTCATTATTAATGTTTTATACTAGTACATTTATCAAAACAAAGAAATTGTCATTAGCTCTTAGTTGAACTCTGGATCTTATTTGGATTTCATTGTGTCTGGACTGGTATCACTTTCCTGTTCCAGCATCTAGCCCAGTGTACCACATCAGATATTGTTGTCATTCCTCCTGCTTTCCTTTGGGTTTTGATAGTTTCCTGGTCTTGTCTTGGTTTTTCATGAGTTTGGGAGTCTTGTGTAATACTGCCTATGTATTCAGTAAAAATGTCCTGCAATCTGAGTTTGTTGCACATTTTTCTCATGATTAGATCAAGGTCATGAGTTTATAGAAAGAATAGCACAGAAGTAAAGTGTCCTTCTTAACTACATGTGAGAGGGCACATGATATCTAGAAAAACATAATTAATGATGCTGATCGCTATTACTTTGCTAAGACAGTATTTGTTAGATTTCTCTACTATCAATTTATGGGTTTTCCATTTCTCTGTTCTCTTCTGTGGAAGTGAGTCACTGGGTACAGCCCACATTCCACAGGTAGCAGGAACTATATTTGTAATTATTCTTTAGCAGAGGTTTATCTCTTTTCTCCCATTTATTAATTTCCTCAATAATTTATTCAGTATAGACCCATGAATATTTATTTTATATTTTGAATTATAATCCAATATTACCTTATTATTTTGTTGCTCAAATTGTTGGAGATTTGGGTATTGTGTTGGTTGGTTAGGGTGGTTCCTGTGTCCGTTTGACATAACTTATCCTTTCTTTTTCTCTAGGTATATCTTTATTATCTTTATCTTCTTTTTTTTTTTTTTTTTTTTTTTTGAGACAGAGTCTCACTTGTCACCCATAGTAGAGTCATGTGGCATCATAGCTAACAGCAACTTCAAACTCTTGTGCTTAAGTGATTCTCTTGCCTCAGCCTCCCAAATAGCTGGGACTATAGGCACCTGCCACAACACCAGGATCTTGCTCTTGTTCAGTTTGGTCTTGAACCTGTGAGCTTATGGCAATCCACCCACTCAGCCTTCCTGAGTGCTAGGATTATAGGTGTGAGCCACTGCACTGGCTTTATCTTTACTTTCTACAAGATACTTGGGGTTTGTCTTGCCCTGCCCTATCATTAGAATCAGAATTTTGGCTTTTAAAATAGCTTCCCTTGGTATGCCTCAATTTTTACCAGTCATTACTACAATTTAAGTGACTACCGCTGGATGTCAGGTGCTAAACATATGGAAATGGGGTCCCCGCACAGTCTCTCAATGCCATCTCACTCTATTCCCAATAAAATGATTAGACAAAAAATCCCATACTTAAGAACAATCCTAATAAAAACAATAAAATTTTGGTGGGCCTAAGCATGAACTAGCTTCTCACAAAGCTTTGCTTTTAGTAACTCTGGTCTTAGAAGCTTGTGTTAGTCTTCATTATGTTGATATAATCAGGTAGTGTTAAATATGTGCCAATAACAGCAAAAGAAATGGGAAGTTAGAGATATTCAATGCAATATAGAACTGTGGTAATATGTTATTTGCCATTTGATTGATCACAGGCCTTATCTGCAATTAGACAAAGTGGTCTGATAGAAGGAGAAGAAAAGCTGAAAATCCTCACTATTAACATCCTCTCTGCTTTCTTTGATCTCTCATTACCATCTCCCACTCTTCTGATGCCCTGAAGATTCAGGCTGTACCAACCCCATGGAAGCACTAATGATGCTGAGTCATACGTGCTCTTCATCAGGATTCTGTTCTCTGTACTCACCAAATGCCATTTGAGAAAATGTTCTGAGCCAGCTTTATCCACCTGAGTTTTATGATGTCAGTAGAGCCAGGGGATTCCTTTAGCCTGTTCAAGATCCCTCGTGGCATAATTCAGAGAATATACATTCCAAGCCACCCTCCTCTTAATTTTTGTACATTTAATCAAATACAGGGCAAGATTGGGGCATTCTCATCAAACCAGAGGCTTCACTGTAGGTCAGTGTGCCCAGGGAAACTTGGCACCTGCTCTTTATTTTTAATTAAAAGACATGGCCTTAATCCTCTGGATGCACTGTTGTAAAGTAAAGTAAGGTAAAGTAAAAGGTAAAGTGAAAATTAAAGAAAGGAAAAATCCCTGGCCTGGTGTCAAGAGCCTTCAGTTCTAGGCAAGAATCCACCCTTAGACCATGACTGTTATAGTATCCACGGATCTTCACCCATAAAGGGGAGATAACTAAATTTGTCTTGACAACCCTGTTGTCAAGTTAGTAGGAAGAATAACTGAAAGATGAAAAAGTCCTTTTTTTGTGGGAATGAATATTATCACATTGAAAAAAATGATCTATTATTAGAAAAAAATTGCCCAGCCCTACCAATACATTGGCTTAGATTGAATAGATAATGATGCTCAACACCCATGGTTTTTTCATATAGAGAACTGATTAAAAGGAGGAAGCAAAGCTCACAGAGGACTATGCCCCAAGATTCTAGTTGTCAAAGTCAGGGACAACCAGCTGTCAAAGGCAGCCCCGTGGAACCATGTTCTTTGCAGACTATTGCTGAAGAAAAAGCTGGTCCTGTTTCTTTCAGTCCCTGCCCATAGCACCAGCAGAGTAATCTTCCTCAAAGATTCATTCTCATATCCTCCCCAGTCTACAGCACCATTTCTCAAACTTCAGGGTATGTCAGAGTCACCTAGAGGGCTTTGTGAAGGTGTGAATTTCTGGAATTCAGTAAGACAGGGACCATCACTCTAAACAAGCACTCCAGGTGAGGTAGGTGGTTTGAGAACCATCTGTTACAAAGTCAGTCTGTAGGTTGAAGTCCAGACTCCTTGTGGTCACATTTAAGGCTTCTCTAAATCTGATGTTATTTATCCTCATCCCAATTAGCTTAGCAACTAATAAGGACACAGACCTCTCTTCTTTACAAGGTCTGAATTCATTTTTACAGCCTCCCCTGACATCCGATATGCACTCCTAGTCTGTGCTATCCCAAAGCAATATCTTCCCTTACTGGACTTTCATTGTATGAGAATTACTGAATCAAATTTTGGGGAAAGTGAAGGGAATGGCAACAAGAGATTTCCTTGAAGTACAATCATCTGAGTTATGATTACAAAGAAGGAAAAGTGTTTTTCACCAGGAGTGTTTGTAACTAAAGGAGGAGAGACATTTTAGGTGGAAAAACAACACAATGAAAGGCAGGCTCTGTTTACATTTGAGAAAATTTTTTTTCTAAATCATGCTTGTTGAACATGGAAGTTGAAGGTTAGGCCAAGGTCAGTTCATAGAGAGGACTTTACATACCATTTGCAACGTTATGGATTTTGTTCTTGACAAAGAGAATGGCTGAAGATTTGGGGGCTATTGTGATGTTGGCCTACAAAACAATTATCTCATATAAATTCAGCACATTTGAACCTGCTTAGACTCAAACATCAGCTAGTCATTTTCTTAACTTTGTGATCTTGAATCAATTAGTTTACTTCCTTGAGCCTATTTTCTTACCCAGACTACAGAAGAAATAATAGATCTGAATTTATTGGGTTCTTGAATACACATAACAAAGAAGCCCTTAATAATTATGTAATAATATATATTTAAGACCTGTATAGTATATAGGAAATGCAGATATTAACTTGCCTATAGTAACACAGCAAATAAGAGCAGAATTGGCCAGATGAGACCTAAAGTAGCATTCATTTCAACTACCACATTTTATAGTGAAGAAAATTGAAGATCAGAGTGGTAAAGTAACTTCTCCAAAGTCACGCAGCAAGTACTATGAGAACATCATAGTGCTGGGTAATCTAAGAGACACAAAGGTGAGCAACACAGCCCCTACGCATAAAGAACTTCTAGATCAGCAGGGAAGATGGCAGCTATGAGAAACAAGCCTGAACAGGAAGAAGTCCTATGGTCTTAGATGACCAAGAGGATGTAGGTCGCATCAGAGCCTTGAAATTTGGACCTACTGACCAAATGGCAGATCAAGGAGGGCCAGAGGTCAAAATCAGGTATATGCTGAAAATAACTTACCCTGCATTCTCAGCAGTATATAGTCCAGTTTGGGGGAGAAAGCAGCATTGGAGCAGTCACAGCCTTTTAAAATTACTGTCTATAATTACATTTGCTAAAAAAAACAAAAACTGGAGCAACAGGGAACAGACCCTATAGTTAGTCCCAAATCATTCCCCCACAATTCCCTAGTGCACATGCGGTGACAGCTGTCATTCCCGGAGCAGCTTAAAATCCCAAAGTGGCCTTGAAGCAGAGACTAGAGCCAGAGAAGCTGCCTCCGCCCCCGCCACCAGGGTGGCCTCACACAGTGTGCTGGCAGCAGCCTTTGAAGCGTGGCCCAGAACCTACAGGCACCACAGGCTTCAGCAGTTCTGCTCTTTCCCCTGACAGGCCAACTGCTGTGCTTCAGTTCAGGTCCTTCTCCTAGCTGACAAAGTCTAAGACAGATCTAAGGGCTGGAATCCCTCTCCAGAGCCTTGTGGGGCCACCTGCATTGCTAATCACTCCCTTGTCTGCATGGGGGAGCAGGGAAGGCACAGAGGACTGGTCATTAAAAAGAGACCTTGCTGAGATCAGGTTTCTGGGGCTGAACACCTTTGCTTTGGTTCCAGGAGCTGGTGATCCAATTGTACATTTTAAGAGATCCTTAGTTGTACATTGAAAGAGACTGGCATAGGCTAAATGCATAAGTTCAAGAGGAAAGGCCAAGTAACCCTATGGAAATTAACATTTTTATTGATGGGAAGGAAATCCTTCCTTCCACTGTGTTTGCTATCTAACCTGAAATTTTGTTGCTGGGGGAATGGGCTGAGTTCCTCTGGATCTTGAAGGCTTTTGGGGGGAAGGAATAGCCCTTAAAATAACCTTTGACTATCAGATAATACCATAAAGAGGAATTTCACTGAAGCTCCCCTCCAAAATCTGACCACTAGTTGAGAAGGAACCAGCCACATGAATGCCATTGGGGCTTGTAGATTGCATTAAAATATTGAGCAGGGCAAGCAGCAGGCCCATGGTTACATTTTGCCATGACCATCAATGGGTTCTATATCTGTTATTGGAACTGCTGCCAGCTTCTCCAATTTGGCAGAAGTCAGAAAGATTTCAATCAGACCCAGCCTTTATCCATCTCCTCTACTGGCTACAGTGTCATCTCAACAAGGTGGTTAATTATTGTTTATTGGTAACTGTAGAAAACAATTGTCTATATTGTCCTTTTTAGAGTACACTCTGACCCTTAATCCTACACCCCCTTTGAAGACCTGCCATCACTCCACCTCTCCCAGGAAACTGTCTCTTGCCTTTGACAGCCACCTGGAGCTCTTTCTCAGCTAAAATACTACAACATTTTGTATCAGTTCTAGTAATCTAATAAATATTAGATTTTTTTTTCAAGAATGAAGTCTCCTCAGCTAAATATTCATTGCATTTTTTTTCACTCTTGGGAGTTAATATGAAAGCAAAACCTATCAACCTAAAATCTTTACCAATTAATTGAACCCTTATCAACTCAGTGTTCATGAAACCATCTCTGTTAACTCAAAACTAAAGTCACCCCACTCTAGAAATCAACAATTTTTTTCTATAAAAAATCAGACAGTAAATATTTTGGGTTTTGTGGGCTGTACAATCTTGGCTAGGGAGGTGAGAAGGCTGCCGTACATGGTATATACAACAGCAGACACAGCTATATGCCAATAAAACTTTATTTATAAAATGAGTCAGTGGGCCAGATGTGCTTCTTGGGCTGTAATTTGCTGGCTCCAAAGTAGGCCATAATGTCTCCTTTATTGACAATTTTCTACTGATTTTTGAAGTTCACAGTTACAACACAATGTAAAGTAGGCATAAAGTCAATTTGTAAAACTGTAAGACTTCATGATGTCTATAAAAGTGATATTGGATAACTGCTTGAAGTATCCTTAAGCTCTGGACAAATGAGAGTCTGGCAAAATTAGACCAATGTAGGAGAAAAAGAAAATCAATAAGTATTACAACAGCAGAGGAACTCAAGCAGCGAACAATCAAATACCAAAGAATGTAGAAAAACCCTTGAGAAAATTAATGAACCATCACTTTTTGTAAAAATTACTTATTTTATGATTCTTATTTAAGAATGCAACCAAAAGCAAAGGATGATATATTTTGCTACCACAAAATTAAAGACATTTTATGTCAACAGATAATGCAGTTCATGCTTTATTCAACTATGAATTAGGATATTGTTGAAATTTTAAATTAAATATTGATTAATGAAAAAAATTAAACCACTCTAATTTTTTCTTTTTTAGAGCTTGCAGAGTCATATTTTATAGCTAGTATATGCTATATATGAATACATACTTTCTTTGTGACTCAAGACACCTATTTTCTCTCTTTTAAAAGGGATATGTGTGTGTGTGTGTGTGCCCACAGTACTTGCTTTAGGTAGTAATATAAGACCATAAAATCACCTTATAAACTTTAACTGCACAAAGCAATCTTAATCACTAGTGCAATAATTAATGATGGTTCTATGACCTTTAAATTTTTTTGTTAAAACTTTAAAAACTCTTGCTATTGGTTATAAATATAGAAGAAAATAAAAAAAAAAAACTCCAAGGAAGCTAATATTCATTAGGTGTGCTGTAATTAAGGTATTAGAAACACTTGGAATTGAATGTTGCCTTTCTTTATTGAAAAAACTCATTGAGTAGTTTGAATGGTGCTGCCTTCTGCTTGCCGTATGGATTAGCACACAGAGAAAACATATTTTCCATGCTTTGGTGAATTGCCATCCTCCTTACTAAGTTTAATTAGCATTTAATATTTCATCCTTTTCTCTTTTAATGTCACAAAATAGTTCCAAGATTTACTTTAACATGAAATATTTTACTGACATCACTTTCTCAGGAATATCTTAACAAACAAGTTTTTGTCACACTTTTCCCATTAATGTGAATAATTTTACCCACTTACCTTCCTGTAGTGTATTTAGAGTCAAGGTGATGTAGAAACATTCCTATAGTCAGCTATTTCTTCTACTAACTCCATTAACTCCATTATGTCTGGTTCAAATTTTATTGTTAGCCATATCCTTTTCCTTGTAGGATTGTTGCATTTTCACCTTTTTTGGTCAATTCACTCTTCTGATTGTCCATTTTTGTAAAAGGTCACCTGGGTTTATCAGCAGAAGATAAGGAGACGACACAACTACATGGCTTGCTGTCTGTGAATAACAGATAACATGACAATTATTAGCAGACTTTCCAAGAAGTGACAAGTTGCTCACTGATCAGGACGCACATCTGTGATCTGGGTAGGGCAGTTGACTGAAGAGCTAGCAGCAAAGTGTCTACTCTACCCAGTTAGCCCTGGCAACTGAAATACGAACTATGTTGTTTGGGAACTGGAATTATCCAACTAAAATAAATGGTGGCCACTGACATGTGTATATTTTGGAACTGGGCAAAGTGGGGCTGCCTGTATATGTTGTTATTATATGAAATTATATATTATCATAAAATTTAGTTTTTAGCCACATACATTTATTATGAACTCAAAATCTTGGTTAAAGTTTTTCGACTTTATTACTTCATTAAAAAATTTGCTTTTTGGTCAATGACTCATCCTCTGCCCCACCATGGGGAACACAGCTGTCCTTGAGCATGAGCAGATGGCCCTGCTCCACCTTCTGGTGATCCAGAGCGCCGGGAACCTGCCCACACCTCCCTCCTGCGCACACACCCCAAGTGAGATGTCTGATCAGGTGGGGCAGGAGAATGAGCTACTGGGACCTGGTGGAGAATAACCCTGGGATTAGTTCTAGAAAGTCAAGAAGACTTTTTGGCATTCACCCTTTATGATTCAAACATAATCAAGAAAGCCCTTTAACCTTTTATGCCATTTAACTGACCTTATGTAACAACAATATCCAGGATTCTTTCTGACTCTAGAACTCCACAGAGGAGGACCACACATCTCTTGACTCTAAAGACTTTTCCAATTTCCAATGTAATAGCCCCACTCTATAGCTTGCATATGTATCTCTTTAATTTTTTAGATAACAAACCAGAAAAGAAAAGTGCATGCTGTCTTATATTCTTTTTCTTTCAAAAGAGGGAGCCGAGACACCTAAAGTCCCACTGAAATCTCACTGTGGGTTCAGGGCGAGGAGAGATTCAGTGATAGAACTACATAGAGCAGTGGAAGCTATCTGCAAGGAGGAGAAACAGGGTTTTCAAGAGAATTAAATAGTAGTCCCCAAAGAATTTTCTTCTGGTCCCCAGTTTTTAGGGATAAGAGTTTTGATGCCTACTATCATTTCTACATGTTAATTTGCAGTAATGATAGATAAAAATGGGAATGTAGAAGAAGGCTATAAGCATTTACCGTAGAGGGCCAATAATAATAATTCATACTTACTCATGAATGAATTCTCGTGCACGAATGATTCCCTCTTGATGAACTTTTAAGAACAGATAGTTCTGGGGAAAAACCTTAGCAACACTAGCAATGGGTCTCAAAATTCTGAGGGTGAGATATTTTCTGTAGAGTCTAAGTAGTCACTGGTGGGGAAGGCTGATGCCTCAGGTGATGCAGAGGTAGGGAATGGGTTTAAAAAATTAGTTAGGATAAAAATCCTTGCACCCCATGGGAACAGTCTTTCTTTCTTCAGGAGATCTCTTTCCCTGGATCCAGGAGAGCAAGTTTTCTTCTTCCCTCTGCAATAGCATCTTTTGTTTCACTTTTTAAAATTAACTTATTATTGATATATAACAGCTGTGTATATTTTCACGATACATGTGTGATGATTTGTTACACTCATATAATCAAATCAGAGTAATTGGGATGTTTATCACCTTAAATGTTTATCATTTCTCTAAGCTAGGAACATTCAAGTTATTATCTTCCAGCTTAATACCATCTTAATTTCCCTTTTGGAGAATCCTCCCACCACTCAGGCTCATTTCACGCAGTCCTAATCACCACTGGGGCTCCAGGGATGGTGAAAATACAGCCATAGCTAAATCAACCCATTGTCCTGGCCACATGACTGTTGAGGAACAGCTACAGGATGCAAGACAGAAAATAATGCTTAAATCCGTGATGTGTGCTGGAAATGGTGACACAGAATATTTCTTCGCCCTACTATGACTAAACATGAAAAAATGTATGCCTTTAGCTGCTAGACTCTGCCATGCAGAGAGCCTATCAGAGGAAAACCTAGAGCCAAGATATGCAATGGACCAGATTTCTGACAATACTATTGGATTCCCCAGGTCCAGCCTTGCCTGATACCCTTATGTGAACTTTTCTATTGTATGATTCCATAATATTCCTATTGCTGGGGAAGATTTAAGTAGAGAAAAGGGAAAAGTCTTACTCAGAGGCTGGTGAGTGGTGGAATTAAAATAACAACTTCAGTCTTTAGACTCTGAGTTCCTGGATCATTTTACACTTATGAGACAGAGAAAAGGTTTTATGAAGCAAACAAAATATGTAAAAGATAAGGTTAGCAGAAGTAGAATTCAGAGTGGGAGACAAATACAGTAACAGGAACAGGCAGAGGTTAGTATCTCAAACCACGTAACAATAAAACCATAGCACAAGGCAGAAATCTTGCATAGTAATTTCAGTCATTCAGACATAACCAAACAATGCAACTGATGAAGCATACATTTATGGTTTGAGGAAGCTGGAGCAAAGGTTTTATGGCTTACTTTAAAATCATAAAGTGATGTAATGAAGGTTTTTAAATGTAGGCATTTAGATATTTCATTGTTCAGGGAGGATGGCAACGTAAGCAGAAAATCCTAATTCACTGAATTTTCAGTACTTAAGTTCCAATGTTGTGATGTTAAGCAGAGACTTTGCCTGGTAGACTGAAGAACTGACTGGAGGGAACCAGGACTCTGATTCCCACAGCCCACAGCATCACCTTTCAGACTTTGTGATGACTTTCAATTGGTTCTCAAGTCATTTATGTTTGCCCTTGTTCCCAAGTGTTCAAGAAATTCTAAAAGGTCATCTTATTTTTGCTTTGGATTATTACCTTGTAAAAGCCACATTCCAGCAAATTACACAGAAAAGTGCTAAAAATGGTTCCTTGATATAAACACATGATTCTATCAAGGAAATTGCAGGTAAGCACGGTTTTTCCTTTTATGGACTTGCTTTTCCTCAGCCTTTCCTACAAACAGCCCTAAAGGAAAGCACTACAGTAGCTTGCATGACCTTATCACTCAGGAAGGTATCTGTATCTTGTCTGTCATTTTGTTTTCAAGGCAATTGTATATGATATGATGAGGTTCAGTGACAACATTTATGTATTTTTTTCAAAACAAAAAAGTCTAGAAAGTGACTGTATGAGTTCAATGACAATAAAAGCCAATTCCATCCATGATATTTTCTTTGGTTTCCTGACAATGAGAGGGATCCTTACCAATGAAATGGCAGAATGGCCTTTGTTAAGGGAGAATGGAAGCTCAATATATGAGAGGTGTGGTAAATATTACTTTCAAAATGCTTAGTTTTCCTGGCTTGGAAGAAACACTCTGTGAGAATTGTTAAATAAGATTATTTAACCCCTGACTAGTTTTTGAAAAACCTTGTTATAATAGAAAGGGTCATACATGATTAGGGTGACTCAATCAACTCTTGAGTAATGAGTATAATGTTGAGTTTGGAGAACAAGTTAAAGTCTCTGAAGATGCAGTTGTGACCCTTTTTAAGAAGTTGTAATGAATAAAGTGATAGAATACTTTCTGTTAATGGCAAATATTTTAAGGAAAATATACATTAAGTTTATGACATAGTAATTTAAGTTAGTTTCCTTTATTTTTTTGGAACGATATTATTGGTGTTGAGTAATTGGGAACAACTTTGCCTTTCCCTTACCTGGGACGTTTAGAATTATCTGGGTGTAGTTTTGGTTGTCACAGAATATGAACAGGAGTTGATATCTGTTGTATGACTCTGCATGTATGAGGTGGGCAGAGGCCAGGGATGTTTCTAAACCTCTGAGAATGCACAGAGCCACCCCCCTCAACAAAGAATAATTTTGTCTAAAATATCTGTGGTACTGAAATAGAGAAATTCTTATCTAGAGCATTCATTCTCAAAAAAATTATTATTGTCTCAAAGACAACAAGAATTGCTTTTTTAGGGGCTGAGAAATCCTATTTTTTTTTATAGATGAAGCACAAATACATACATAGTTCATGAACAGATATATATGTTGTATCTGTGGTACTAAAATTTCACAGGGTAGGGTGATTAGGGAAAAAAAAGTGTCAAAAGGCTCCTGTCAGGACCAATAAGGAAAAAAAGTTTGGGAATATTTACCTACAGCAGGGATTAGACAACTTTTTCAGCATAGGGTCAGACAGTAAATATTTTTCCCTTTTAGACCACACAATCTTTGTGGCAACTATTCAACTCTGCTTTCATAGCACAAAAGCAGCACAGACAAATAACAGGTATTATAAATAGGGATGGCTGTATTCCAATAAAACTTCATTTAAAAGAAAAACAAGGGCAGCACCTGTGGCACAAAAGAGTAGGGCACCAGTGTCATATGCTGGAGGTGGTGGATTCAAACCCAGCCCTGGCCAACCAAACAAACAAACAAAAAAAAAAAAACCCCCAAACAACAAACAAACAAACAAAACCAAAGAAAAACAAGAGAAAGACTATATTTAGCTTATGGGTCATAGTTTGCTGATCCTTTGTTTAGGGATCAGTATAAAAAATGTAAGTACAAAAGATATAATAAATGACTTATTAATGTGCAGTAATTAATTATCTGAGTCCCTAAAAAATTCATTAAGATGATTATGAATGTTATTATTTAAAAAGACTTAGTTATATGAATAGGCAATTAAGGGGAATTTCCCTCGCATACAATTGAATAATTGTTCTCCCAAACCTGATGAATGAATGGACATTAGACTTGAGGGAAATACTTGATGTTAAACAACAATGTGGTATGCTTGGCATTTCAATTACAAGCATAAAATTAAATAAATGTATAAGACATACTTATCACATAGTAAAAGGCAGTATGTGAGGATGGAGAAACTTTCACTTAAGAATAGATTAGGGCCCACAGAAGTGAGGAATAGGGATTGGATTAGGATTAAGAAATACAGTGAGGTTTTAATATAAACTGCTGGGCAAAGCTTAGCTGGTCTGCCTTCACAGATATTACGAGGCATAGTTAGAGCCACTAGTTTTAGTTTGCAATATTTGCATCTTCTCCTCCTTTTCCCCAAAAGCTAAATCAATGGCATAAATTCTAAGTATGTTTTATCTACTGAACTTAACCTCTGGCACTAGAAAATAGGAAACTAGAACTATTAGTAGATTGTTAAACCAGGAGCATGTAATAGTTTCAACTCAAAAGTGGTTTAAATAAAGTACACACATTTCCTGATCTGGTAATTATTTTAAGGTAAACAGTCTAAAGCTAGCAGAATATCTCTACTCTTTAAGATTATCCCCAGAATCCATGTTCTTTCTTAATTTGTTGTCTTGCCATTCCTAAACTGTGGCCATTCATCTGCATAGTGTAAATACTAGTTTGCTACCACCTCCATTATCCAGGAAGCAGGATGAAAGAGAAAAAGATAATAGCTGTCTTTAAGATAACAACTCAGATGTTGTACATATCACTGTCATTCTCATTTTATTGTCTGGAATAGCCCTATAGTTATTACTGATACAAGGAAGGCTGGGAAATGTAGTATTTAACTGGGGGAAGGGTATGTGCTCACATTATATATGTAATTACATTGCAAATAAATGGTGTATGTATGAGCAGCCCCTCTGTCTCAGGGGGTAGGGCGCCAGCCCCATATACCAAGGATGATGGGTTCAAACCCGGCCCTGGCCAGCTAAAACAGCAGTGAGAACTGCAACCAAAAAATAGTCAGGGGTTGTGGCGAGCACCTGTATTCCCAGCTACTTGGGAGGCTGAGGCAAGAGAATCACTTAAGCCCAAAAGTTGGAGGTTGCTGTGAGCTGTGATGCCATAGCACTCTACTGAGGGTGACAAAATGAGACTCTGTCTCAAAAAAAAAAAAAAAAAAAAAAGGAAATGGTGTATGGATACTGAGGGTAACTAGAAATCTCTGCCCCAGAATTTAAATTAAAAAAAAAAAAAGTTACTGAATGGCTCAGGATGATCAGTGTTTTATAAGGACTTGAGATTGTGCCATTGAAGAAAGGAAACAAAATTTGGATTATAAAAGAAAAGACACTGGGGAATCATGAAACCAGCCTTTGAGTCCTTAGAAAAGAAGGAAGAGTCTTCTTTATATAACATATGATGCTGTCCTGGGATCAATGGCTAGAAGGGGAAGTTATAAGGAAGAAATTAGGACAAGAGAAAGAAGATAACATGCCAACGTTGTTTTTTTGTGTGAAGATACAAAGATGAATAAAACAGTTATGACCTCTGCCCAACTGGATGATAACAAACAATGAATAGAGGTGTATTTGTGTGTGTGTTGGAATAAATTGGCAGAAACATTTGGAAACCCATGTATCATGTTAGGAATTTTCCTGAACTCATAAGCTGTTGTTATATGTCAGAGGTATGATTCTGTGAAACATGATGTTCGTCACTCTCAGTTTCCACTAACCAGTTGCATTTGGATCAAAAGCAAGAATAGTTTAAAGAATGATGTTTTTTAAAAAATCAGATATTTAAAATAAAACAAACATTGTTTTAAAGCCTCTAAATTAAATATAGTGTTGAGGGAGTCTAATTGGTGGTTGTATTTATTTGCAAGTCTTGGCCCTTTTCAACCCTATAGAAAACTATAATCCTCATGCTGGAGCACTCTACAATCTGTCACTGGGGGGTTCTGACACCCAGTGGGGAGCAATTTAAATGCTTGGGTGCCATGGCAAGAGCAATCCCATGCCCACAAGCATTGCTTAGGTCTCTATATGAATATATTCTTTCAGCCCGTGAATAAATTAGAACTCATTTAGGGAAATAAAAGCAAGAGATTTTTTGTTTTTCATGAGTGGGAGGACATACAACCATGGCAGTAAGATGAGACCTAGCTAGGGATAAAATATGGCCTGTGTTCCATATGAAACTCCACCTCTGAGAGACCGCATGGCCCTGAAAGCTTCTCTGGATTTCAGGGACCTTGAAACTGGGGCTTGTGGTACCAATCCCTTATGCCAGTGTGTTAATTGGCTTACATTTGTGTTTTTAAAAATTGGCCAGAAAAACCTCCAGATAGGGCGTGACCTATGTAGTCCACCACAGAACCTCTCTTTTCCTCATATAATGCCTGGCCCACTCTCCTTCTGGATGTTACCTTCTTTTTCTGGGAGGCTTATGAGTTTGACACCTAAACTCGTTGTGGCTGGGTATGCTCTAGCTGCCATGCCAGGCACTTTTATCAATTACCTCCTGAATCCTCACAGCAATCTTCTGAGAGGGGTATATTTTATGGACTAAAAACTGAGCTTAAGAGTTTAAGTAACTTTCTCAAGTTTATACAACTAAGAATTAGTTGAAATAAGGTTCACATCTAGGCAGTTTATCCTCAGAATCTTTACTTTTAACCACTATGTTCTATTGTCTGTAACATTTCCAAGGTCACAAGAACCACCATCAACAAGATAAGGATTAAAAAGATTGGAGGATAAAAAGTATTGAACATGAATCCAGATCCAGGTTCTGCCACTACTCACCTTCATATTCTGTAGGTCACTGTGACACTTAAATGAGCCAAAGCACATAAAATACTCAGCACAGAGAAATTACTCAAAAAGTAGTCATTACTCTGCTAGAAATGATTTTATAATGTAGACATAATAACACTTATTGAATAAATAAAATGGTTTTATGTTATTGGTCCAAAAAGCATGGCCCAAGGCTGAGGTTTCCTTTCTTTGCTGGTTGTTGGCATGCTCTGGAGGGGCAGAGTAGCATCCTTGGTTCAGTTTCTCTCATGTCAGAGGAGCACACTCTGAGGAACACACCAGCTCTCAACCAGGACTTTGAACTGGATGTAACATTTGAGTGTCCAGTGGTTAGTTGTCAAGCTTTGTGGCAGGGGAGTTGCTACTGGGAACTAGTACATAGAGGGCAGAGATGTTGCTTAACACGCTTCCATGCACAAAACAGACCTCCACAATGAAGAATTATCCAGCTCCAAATGTCAATAGGGCCAAGATTGAGAAGCTCAGGTCTAGATTAGTGCAAAAATCCCTTAAAAGTCTTTAATCCAGTTGACTGTGCCAGATGTTAAAACTTTTTAAAAATCTTTAAAGGAGGGCATAGTATGGACAATGTTTCTATAGTCTACCTGCCAGTCAGCCTGACTGGCTAATGCCGGCAGTATACTGCCTCCAGTGCAGAGAATCACACCAACCATATGGCACATTCTCAGTGCTCTTGAAGAAAAGGAATAACTTTGGGTGGGGTGGCGTTCTCCAGCTTCCTCGAAGAAATCTCAAGTAGGGGGGGTTTTCCTATTTGAAGATAGATTAAATAATGATTAAATCCTAATTGAATCTATAATTGTGTTACCTATTTTGTAATGGGCACCGTGCTATGAACACAGGGAAATTTCAGTCCATGGGAGAGATAATTGAGAAATTATATTGTCCAAAAATAGGCATACAACATTTGTTGGATTCACACATCTGGCCTCTATCTTAAGTACTCAAACTTTATTATCTGGATCTAAGAAAACCAGCATTTTAAAAAAGTCTTTCTCTTCTATTTTAGAAATAGAAATTTCCTTGGTCTTTGTTCATTTCCCCCTTTCCTGTATTTTCATGAATTAAGAGCTCTATAAAGTTTGTAACTCCAAAGTAGTCTTTTGAGACAAGAGCCAGAGCTTCTGAAAGCCAGAGAAATATTCCAGTTTACTGTGCTACCCCTATGAAGACAAATCTCAAATTTTCTTTTATCACTTGGTGAATTTGATTCACAACTTATTTCATTTAAAATAAAATAACATAAAAACCTCAGCAAATTTAATCCCAGTGGCATGATAGAGCAGTTTAAAATAGCCATAAGTTGGTTAACCAGATGAAAGATTGTGTGTTTTATTCTACTGCTATAAACCTCATAATGTCCCTGGCAAAAAAAATATCAAAGTACCATTATGGATGTAAAAAAGATTCAGTTAAAGTGGTGTCCTGGTGTTTCATTTTTATTCTTTCATTGTGTAGTGTTTGAAGTGAATTTCATTTTTGGAAGTTTAAGCAGTTTTCTCTCTAATTGGTAATATGGTGCATTGTGAGACTCCAAGAACCAGGAGGGTGGAGGGTGGAGACATTATGCGATCAACTGATTCATCTTGTGATTTTACAGATGAGGAAATTGGAGACTGAGATAAAAATGGTGTGTCAGGCAATGGCAAAAATAAGCAATAAATCCCAATCCTTGGGCAAGAGATCTTTCTTTTCTATCAAGTTTTCTCCAATATAAGAAATTAAAGGTGCTTCTAGTCATCTTCTTAGATCAATTGACTCCTCATCATGGTTTGGTTGACTGTCCTTGGAATTTAACTGAAAGAGAGTATACTTGTAGGATCCTAATCCCTGGGATGTGATTAATGCTAAGTGGAATTCTCGTCATTCAACTCTCTATTATCCATTCAGCTACCTAGTATTGTGCACCTACTATGTGCTTATAACTGTGCAGGCCAAAGGGATATGAAGCTACATAGGACCAACAGGTCCCTATTCTCATGCAGTTCACATTCTATAGAAGAAATAAAACAGATAACACATTATAATTGTAGTGTTTAGTAATGGTTGTGAAATAAAAACTTGGTCTATCATAAAGACAACCTGTAGATGGAGGGCTGTGTGGTTAGAGGAGACACAGCCCTTTTAGAATGGGTGGTCAAAAATGGTATCTGAAGTTAGACCGGAAGGATGAGAAGTTTTTTCTATGGGAAGAAATGTTAAAATAATTTTGGGGGGAAGAAAATTTCAGACAGAGAGAATATTAAATACAAAGGCTCTGATGAGGCAATGACTCAAGATGTTTGAGGTACCTAAAGGGAGCTATAGCAATGATTCATGGAGAGCCAGGGAAAGGTATTGAGAGAACTTTTAAGAAGAAAGCAAGAGACTAAGTCATGTAAGGCCTTCTGAAACGTGATAAAGACTTCTGATTCTATAAATCTATATAATTTATATAATATATAAATAATGATGTATATAGAACAAACAAAAATAATTTGTGACATTAGAGAAAATAGGGATTCTGAAGGACTTCTAACAATCCTCTTGTCCATAAAAAACAATAAGAACATAGCCACAATTGTCAGAATAAACTTTAAAAAAAACTCTGGAAATTAACCAAAGACCTGGAGACATCTGAGGAGTATTTTTCAAGGAAATTGGCTGAATATTGGCAAGAATAGCAAGTTTTGTAGCATTTTATTTTATTTATTTTTTTAATTTATGGCATTTTATTTCTTTATTTTTTTTGTTTAGGATTCATTGAGGGCACAAAGAATTAGGTTACACTGATTGCAGTTGTTAGGTAAAGTCCCTCTTATAATTGTGTCCTGCCCCCAAGAGGTGTGCCATACACCGTGACCCCCTCACTCCCACCTCCCCTCTCCCCAATCCCTTATTACCCTAACCCATACCTTGTATTAGATGCTTACCAACCCAGTAATGGATTAACAAGCTGTACTTTATATACCATGGAATACTATTCAGCCATTAAAAAAATAGACTTTACGTCTTTTATACTAACCTGGATGGAAGTGGAACACATTCTTCTTAGTAAAGCACCACAAGAATGGAGAAGTAAGTTTTGTGGCATTTTATTTACTTATTTATTTTGTTTTTATTAAATCATAAGTATGTACATGGATGCTTTTATGGGGTTCAGTGTACTGATTTGTTATACTATATCAAATGCTTACATTGAACCGATCCACACATCCATCACAAATATACTCTTTACTTAATAGTTTTGAAATGTACCATTGCATCATGCACATTAGGTAAAGTCCCCTCATATATCCTCCTTCCTCCCACCTTCCCCGTCGCCCTCTCTCCTTTTCCCATCTACTTTCTGAACTATAGTTATGTTTTACTATTCATATGAATGTGTAGGTGATTATATATTGATTTCATAGTAGTATTGAGTACATTGGATCTTTTTTTCTCATTCTTGAGATACTTTACCAAGAATAACATGTTCCAGCTACATCCATAAAAGATGTGAAGTCTTCATCTTATTTTATGGCTGCATGGTATTTCTTGGTGTACATATACTACAATTTGTTAATCCATTCATGGGTCATTGGGCACTTGGGCTGTTTCTATGTCTTGACTATTATGAATTGGGCAGCAATAAACATTCTGGTGCAAATGTCTTTGTTGTGAAATAATTTTTGATCATCTGGGTATATACCTAGTAGAGGAATTGCAGTATTGAACAGTAGGTCTACTTTTAGTTCCATGAGCATTCTCCAAACTTCTTTCCAAAAATGTCATATTAGCTTGCATTCCCACCAGCAGTATAGAAGTGTTCCCTTCTCTCCACATCCGTGCCAATATCTGTAGTTTGGGGATTTTTTGATGTGGACTAATCTTACTGGAGTTAGATCATATCTCAAAGTGGTTTTGATTTACATTTCTCTGATGATTAAAGATGATGAGCATTTTTTCATGTGTTTATAAGCCATGCACCTGTCTTCATCAGAGACATTTCTGTTCAAGTCTCTTGCCCACATAGAAATGGGGTTATTTGTTCTTTTCTTATTAATTAGTTTGAGTTCTCTGTGGATTCTCATTATCAGACTTTTGTTAGAAGCATAACCTGCAAAAATCTGCTCCCATTCTGTAGGTTGTCTGTTTGCTTTACTTACTGTGCTCTTGGCTGTGCAGAAGCTTTTTAGTTTGATCAGATCCCAGTAATGGATTTTTGGTGTTGCTTCAATTGCCTGGGGTGTCCTCCTCATAAAATATTCTCCCAGGCCTATTTCTTCAAGTGTTTTCCCTGAACTCTCTTCTAGTATTTTTATAGTTTCATGTCTTATTTTTAAATCTTTTATCTAGTGAGAATCAACTTTTGTTAATGGTGAAAGATGGGCATTCAGTTTCAGTCTTCTACAGGTTGCCAGCTAGTTCACCCAGCACCATTTGTTAAATAGGGAGTCTTTCCCCCACTGCATATTTGATAGGGAAAAAATATCTATTGGTTCTCTGTTCTGTTCCATAAATCTACCTCTCCGTTTTTGTACCATGTTGTTTTGATCATTATAGATTTATAGTACAGCCCGGAGTCTGGTAACATAATAACTCCTGATTTGTTTTTATTTCTGAGTAATGTATTTGCTATTTGAGGTTTTTTTTTCTGATTACATAGAAAACAAAGCACTATTTTTTCAAGCTCTTTAAAGCATGACAACGGTGCTTTAATAGGGATTGCCTTAATTCTGTAGATTGCTTTGGGTAGTATGGATGTTTTAACAATATTGATTCTTCCCAGCCATGAGCATGGTATGTTTTCTGGCATTTTAAGTTGGTCTAGTCCCACCCCCACTCCCAGCTCTACTTTAGCCTTGAAAAGATGAACAGACTGCAACAACAAAGAAAACTAGCCACCTGATGTCTACCAGAGGAGTCAGAGTAGTGTCCAGCACCTTCAAAGCCCCATTCTAAGAGGAATGTGATCATTTCACCTATGTGGTGGTTTCTTGGAAGAATTGACTTACAAAACTGCCTTTATTAAACTGATAAGCACAGATACTACATTTGATCTTAGGCAAAACGAGAAGAGATAGACTGGTTTTATTAGATGGAGATCTAGAGCTTACCAGCCTTTTTCCTGAGGCCATTTGTTAAGAATGATCAGAGGTAATTCTTTAAGACTGCAGCAGCTTGAGGCTGTGGATAATAGTTGTGGCAAACAGTAAGCTAGCCAAAAATTTTAAAAAGAAAACTGAAGAATGAAATGTCTGTTTGAGGGCATGAAAGTCTCTAACACATTTCTGGGAATCTGGAAGTCACTGCGTATGAGTAGAGTTATATACTTGTTCAGCAAAGACCTGGGAAGAACCAGAGCTCCCTTTCTGGCTGACCTCAAGGCCATGTGCAAGCAGGACATGAAGGGTAAGGGAGGAATGAGGAATGACTGCTAATGAGAATGAAGTTTCTCTTGAGAGCAGTGTTGCACAACTTTGTAAACATATAAAACCCACCGAATTGTGCACTTTAAAAAGTGTGAATTGTATGTGCATGGACTGTGTCTTTTTAAAAACATGTAATTTGCACCATGGGAGGTCATCACTGACCAGGTTCGGGAAAGGGTTTTAGGTAATATATTCACTGAGATAGAAGAATTTTCTGGGACATCAGAAAAATCGTATGGACATGGAAAAATCTGATTCAAATAGTTTATAATTGAGGAATTTGAGTGATACAATCATATTAGTATAGAAATTGGGTATCTTGGGTTCTATTTGGCCATCAGTAGGGCAAGGTAAACAGATTTCTGTTTTCAAGCTACTTTTCTTTGATTTTTTTGTGGCTACCTGGGTCACTGTGTTGAAAAGGCTTCTGATGCTTAGTGTAAGCTTTACAGGAAGTCGGTAATGACTGTTTTGGAATAGCAATGGCACATATATTATAGTATGTAGTATTACTGCTTCCACAAGTCCTTCTGTGACTTAGGGCAGATATCTTCCAAATATTTGGCAAAAAAGAATCTCAAATAGGTATATTGGATTGATGTTTAAGCATCATTTATTTTTTATTTTTTTTCAATGAAGTCATTTGCACATAGATCATACATACATTTATAACATTATGTGTTTCAATGTGTTTATTATTTATACAAATTGGAGTGCTTATCTGCTACTAATCAGCATAGCTTTCACCTCATTTGCCCGATTACAGCATTAAGACCTTATGTTGTACACCTGATAGATCCAACTTGTACTTGCATTATGCTCCATAGGTGTGGTCCCACCATTAACCCTCCCTCTAACAACCCACCTCCCTCTCTTTCCCTGTCCATCCCCTTCCCTCCTTCATCCTAGGCTATAGTTGTGTTTCATTTTTCATATGCAAATATGAGTTATTATAAATTGGTTTCACAGTAGTACTGAGTACATTGTATATATATTTTTCCATTCCTGAGATACTTTACTAAGAAGAATATTTTCCAGCTCCATACATGTAAACACAAAAGAGGTAAAGTCTCCATTTTTTTAATGCTGCATAATTTAGCTTTTAAAGCCTCATGATTGTATGATGTAAGGATCTGATTGCCATATCTTTAAAAATATGATTTATAAAGTTTTAAGATATTGTATTAAACTGGATGGAAGTGGAACATATTATTCTTAGTAAAGTATCACAAGAATGGAGAAGTAAGAATCCTATATGCTCAATTCTGATATGAGGACAATTGATGACCTAGTACATGGTGGGTTTTGGGGGGGATGCTGGGAGGGCGAAGGAGGGAGTGAGGGTCACAGGGTGTGACATAGCTCTTGGGGATGGGACACAATTATAAGAGGGACTTTACCTAACAAATACTATCAGTGTAACCTGGTTCTTTGTACCCTTGATGAATCCCCAACAATTATTAGAAGAAAAGGATTTTAAAAAATAAGCAATGTCAGTAGCAAGTATATGCAGGATGAAATATTTGAGCTGGAGGAGTTTACAGACAGCTGTGGCTGATGGTCTTGCCTTGCTCTTTTCTAAAGATAGTTCTTCTCAGTGTTAGCATTTAATTATGCACTGTACATGGATAAAAATAGACAGTAGTGGAGAGATAAGCTTTTATGATGGGTATGTTGGGTCCTAAATATGGTTTAAATCTTTGCTACTGCAATTGGAAAACCAACAACCAACAGATGAATGCTCATTTCTTATGGAAGTGCGTTGGTATATATTTGCTCTTGTATTATTTGAAGACAGATTTGCATGCAATCAGTACAGACATTAACACATGACAAGCTAGATGTTGCAATATTTTAAGAGGGCTCTATTTCCAGCCATGTCCCACAAATAATTCCAATTTGTTTATCTTAGTCTCTTACTAGATACTACAACAGGCGTCCTCAAACTTTTTAAACAGGGGGCCAATTCACTGTCCCTCAGACCGTTGGAGGCCAGAGTATAGTTAAAAAAAAAACAAACCTATGAACAAATTCCTATGCGCACTGCATGTATTTTATTTTGAAGTAAAAAACAAAACAGGAACAAACACAATTCACACTAATGCTTGTGGCCGGCGGGCTGTAGTTTGAGGACTCCTGTACTGTACAATCCAGTCAATTGAATGCTTAGGATGACTTTCAATTTCTCTTCTTCCTCAGCATACAGGGCACATGATTCTCAGGGTGAGTGACACATTCATATGGGGGTATTATAGGATATGCACATGTTTCCATGGTGATAGATTTAAGAATTGCCTCATTTCAAATATAATGGCAATTATAACAGTAATGGTAATATATGTAGGTAATATATAGAGTATATATATATAGATGTTATTATGAGAACTTTGTGTACCAACTCATTTAATTCATAAATTCTTTATGAGACAGTATGGCTATTATTTAAAATTCTATAAGGCACAATTGAGGAAGCCTCAAAGAATTTACAAAATTTGGTCAAGATTATACCAGCTAGTAAGTAACAAATCAAAGATTCAAATCCAGGATGGTTGTACAGGTGACCATCTTCCTAACCATTAGGTGATACAGTCTTTTTGGATGCATGGTAGTGAAAAGGCAGTTTTAGGAATGACTATCAATCCAGCTTGGTACATACAAAAAGGAACTACTTTATAAACCATGGCAGTATAATTTGAAGTCAAAAGTAATGTGATACGGGAGGGGAAAAAAAAAACAACAATGTGATACCTCCAGATTTGCTCATTAGTTTAGGATTGTGTTGGTTATTCAGGTTATTGTTTGATACCATATAAAATTTAGGATTTTTTTCCAGTTCTATGAAAAATGATATTGGTATTTGATGAAAATTGCATTAAACAATATAGACTCTTCCAATCCATGGGCATGAAATGTTTTCCCATTTGTTTGTGTCATTAATGATTTCTTTCATAACTGTGGTAGTTCTGCTTGCAGAGATCTTTAATCTCCTAGGTTAAGTATATTCCTAGGTATGTTACTTTTTTGAAGCTATTGTAAACAGGATTGAGCTTTTTATTAGATTTTCAGCTTAGCTGTTAGTATATAGAAATATTACTGATTTGTGTACATCAATTTTGTAACCTGAGATTTTGCTGAATTCTTGTATCAGTTTTAGGAGTCTTTTAAAGAAATTTTTAGGGCTTAGTAGATATAAGATTGTATCTTTGGTTAACAGGGATAGTTTGACCTCCTTTTTTCCAATTTGGATGCTGATTATTCTTTTCTCTTGTCTGATTTCTCTGAATGTAATGCCCAGTATTATGTTGAATAAAAGTAGGCATCTTTGTCTTTTTCTAGTTCTTAAGGGGAGTGCCTTCAAGCTTATTACATTCTGTTGATTTTGGCTGTAGTTTGTCGTATGTGACTTTTACTATGTGAGGTGTGTTTCTTCTATGACTTTTGTTAAGTTGCTTTATCATAAAGTGCTAGGTTTTATCAAATGCCTTTTCTATTTTTTTTTGGCAGTTTTTGGCCAGGGCTGGGTTTGAACTCGCGACTTCTGGCATATGGGGCCAGCGCTGTACTCCTTTGAGCCACAGGCACCGCCCTATCAAGTGCCTTTTCTACATCTATTGAGATGATTATATAACTTTTGTTTTTAATTCTCTTTATGTGGTGAATTACCTTTATTGATTTGCATATGTTGAACTATCCTTCATCTGCGATGAAACCCAGTTGATTGTGGAAAATTATATTTGTGATGTGCTTTTGGATTCAGCTTGCTGTGTTTTGTTGAGGAATTTTGCATTTGTGATTATGAAGGTTATTGGCCTGTAGCTTTCTTTTTCTGTTGTGTCCTTTTCTGGCTTTGGTATCAGTGTGATAGTGGCTTCATAGAAAGAATTAGGGAGATTCCCTCCTTCACAATGTTATACAACAGTTTCAGTAGGATAGATCCCAGTTCTTCTTTTACAGTTTGTCAAAATTTAGCTGTGAATCCATCTGGTCCTGGGCTTTTCTATTTGGGGGAGATTTTACATTACCGATTCAATATTGTTACTTGATATTAGTCTGTTCAGGGTATATATATATATATATATATATATATATTTTTTTTTTTTTTTTTTTTTCTCCTGACTGGAGCTTGGGAGGTTGTGTGTGCTTAAAAATTTATTCATTTCCTTTGGATATTCTAGTTTGTGTGTGTAGAGGTGTTGGTAATAGTACTAGATGACCTTTTGTATTTCTGAGGTGTCCGTTGTAATGTCTCTTTTTCCTTTTCTGATTGAGAAAATTTGAATCCTTTCTCATCTTTTCTTGGTTAATCTAGTGCAGTGATTTTCAACCAGTGTGCTGGTGTGCTGTGAGAGGATCTTAGGTGTGCAGTGAAATTTTTAAAATATGATTAATTATTTTCAAAAGTTTTTTTTTTCTTCTGAATAGATGCTCAGTAATGGGATTGCAGGATCAAATGGAAGGTCTAAGTTGACTTCTATGAGCTTTCTCCATACTTTCTTCCATAAAAGCTGTATTAATTTGCAGTCCCACCATCAGTGTAGAAATGTTTCTTTCTCCCCACATCTGCGCCAGCATCTGCAATTTTGAGATTTTGTGATATAGGTCATTCTCACTGGAGTTAGATGGTATCTCAGGGTGGTTTTAATTTGCATTTCTCTAATACTTAGGGATGATGAGCATTTTTTCAAGTGTTTACTGGCTGTTTGTTGTCTTTAGAGAAGATTCTATTCATCTCTCTTCCCCATTGATGTAAGGGATTCTTGGGTTTTTTTTCCTATAGATTAATTGAAGTTCTGTATAGATCCTGGTAATTAAACTTTTGTCAGATTCAAAATGAGCAAATATTCTCCCATTGGGTAGGTTGTCTATTTGTTTTGATTGTTGTCTCCTTGGCTGTACAGAAGCTTTTCAGTTTAATTAAGTCCCATTTGTTTATTGTTGCAATTGTTGTTATTGCCATGGCAGTCTTCCTCATAAAGTCTTTCCCTAGGCCAATATTTTCCATTGTTTTTCCAATTCTTTCTTTGAGGGTTTTTATCATTTCATGCCTTAAATTTAAGTCCTTTATCCATCTTAAATCAATTTTTATGAGTGGAGAAAGGTGCGTATCCAGTTTCAATCTTTTACATATGGGTATCCAACTCTCCTAGCAACGTTTATTGAATAGGGAGTCTTTCCCCCCTGTGAATGCTCTTGTTTGGTTTATTGAAGATTAGATAGCTGTAAGTTGGTTTCATTTCCAGGTTTTCTATATGATTCCAAGTATATATATCTCTATTTTTGTGCCAGTACCATGCTGTCTTGACCACTGTGGCCTTGTAATACAGCCTAAAATCTGGTATGGAGATACCCCTGGCTTTGTTTTTATTACTAAGAACTGCCTTAGCTATACGGGTTTTTTCTGATTCCATATAAGTAGGATGTTGATATTTTAATAAGGATGGCGATGAATCAGTAAATGCTCTGGGAAGTATAGACATTTTAACAATGTTGATTCTTCCCAGCCATGAGCATGGTATGTTCTTCCATTTATTAAATTCCTCTATTGTTTCCTTTTTAGGGTTTCTTATCCCAGCCCAATTTACAATTGCTAAAATGTGGAAACAGCCTAAATGTCCTTCAACCCAGGAATGGATTGGTAAGCTATGGTATATGTATGCCGTGGAATATTACTCAGCCATCAAAAATAGAGACTTTGCAATGTTTGTACTAACTTGGATGGAGGTGGAACACATTATTCTTAGTGAAACATCACAGGAATGGAGAAGCATGAATCCTATGTATTCAACTTTGATTTGAGGACAATTAATGGCACAGTAGGGCATGGGGGAAGGAGAGAGAGAACAGAAAAAGAAGGAGAGAGGAGGTGAGGGAAAGAAAACTAAAAAAAAAAAAGAAAAGGAAAGAAAATAGTGACTAATTCTCACATAAATTGGATTCAATTTTGACCAAATTACATTACTTAAACATTAATTTTTAATTCCACTTGTTAATATGTTGTTTATTAGAAACATATTTCACCTTACTTATAGGTGAAATATGTTTGTAATTTTCCTTTTTAACAATATATTTTCTCCAATTTCAATATCAGATATATCTAGATCAAGCAGAATGATTTTGAAATATTTCTTCTTTTTCTTTTGTCTATAAGATCTGGCATGATCTGTTTTTTGAAACTCTCCTTTACTTTTATTTATATAATATTAATTGTCTATTTTTTGATATTTTGGGAAAAAAGATAAGAAGTTAACTAATGACTTCATACTGAGGCTCAGAGTCAAAGCATTCTATAATGTCTTATTTTACAATATGAACATTACTTTCTTGGCATTATTATTACTAATATTGGTTAATATTTCGATGCAGTAATTGTCTGTTTTCTTTTCTGAATGTATTTATCTTCATTCATTCTTTACATGTTTTTTTTTTCTAGTCCTTATCTTAAACATTGTTATTGTACTAAATTTTAAGCCTTTTAAATTCTGTGAAGGCAGGCTTGGTGCCTGTGGCTCAAGCGTCTAAGGCACCAGCCACGTACACCTGAGCTGGTGGGTTCGAATGCAGCCTGGGCCTGCCAAACAACGATGACTGAAACTAAAAAATAGCTGAGCATTGTGGTGGGCACCTGTAGTCCCAGCTACTTGTGAGGTGGAGGCAGAAGACTCGCTTGAGCCCAGGAGTTGGAGGTTACTGTGAGCTGTGATGCCATAGCACTCCACCCAGGGTGACAGCTTAAGGCTCTGTCTCAAAAAATAAATAAATAAATAAAAAGTAAATTGTGTGAAGGCAAAAAGTGGAAACCTAAGTAAAACATGTATATGTAAAAATAAATACAAAAATAAATAAATAAAATTATCTTCAAGACAAGTTCAAAGCACAGTAAATATATTATTTTCTTTATTCTATTTTTGATCAACATCATTTAAGGGTGCTGCAGAAGTTTAACTACAGGTTCAAATGTGACATGAAATAATAACTTGTAATGAGTCACATAACTCTTGTGTTCAGGTTGAAAAATGCTAATCTAACTAGTGGCCTGTTGATTTTATTCATTTTTTCAAATCAAATTTTTCATTGTATTTTTTATTTCAATTTCATTTAGTTCTGTCTTGATCTTTGTTATTGCTTGTCTTCTGTAAGCTTTGGGTTTGATTTTCTAGTCTCCTGAGGTGTGACATAGGTTGTTAGTGTGTGATCTTTCTGTCTTTTTAATATAGGCATTTATTTTTATGAATTTCCTTCTTAGCTATAATTTGTTGTCTCCCAGAAATTTTGGTAGCTTGTGTTGCCATTGCCATTTAATTAAAAAATGTTTTTGATTTTTACCTTGATTTCATCATTGCCCCAAAGGACATTCAGCAGCAGATTGTTTAACTTCCACATTTGTATTGCTTTGCGAATTTCTTTTGGCATTATTACTCATTGCACTGTGTTATTTATTATAATAATTACAAATTATATTATAAATAATTATAAATTATTATTTATTCCACTGTGGACTGAGAAGATACAGGTAAGATTTTGGCTTTTTAAAATTTTAAAACAACTGCAACTTGTTCTGTGTCCTAACACAGGACCTACCTTGAAGAAGAATATTCCATTTTCTGATGAGAATGTTGAAAGGTTTTTTAGGTTCAGTAGTTTTAAAGTCCTGGTTAAGGCCAGTGTTTCTTTGTTGATTTTCTGCCTTGATGATATGCCTAGTTCTTTCAATAGCATGTTGAATTTCCCCACAATTAATATGTTGTTATCTGTTTCCTTTCTTAGGTCTAGTAGTATTTGTTTTGTGAATCAGAGAGCTTCAGTGTTAGGTGCTAGATGTTTCAGAATGTTATATCTTCTTGTTGAGTTAATACTTTTATCATTATATAATGAACATCTTTGCCTTTTTAAAGTCTGTTTTATCTGATACAAGAATAGCTACTCTTACTTGCCTTTCCATTTGTGTGGAATATTTTTACTCCAACCCTTTACCTTCAGTCTATGTGACTCTTTAGAAGTTAATTAGGTTTCCTGGAGATAGTAGATATTTAGGTTATGACTTTTTTGTCCATTCTTTCAATCTATATCTTCTAAATGGTGCATTTAGAGTATTTACATTCAATTATAATGTTGATAAGTGAAGTACAGTATTTGTCATCATGTTAATTGTTACCTGTTTGCTTTGTTCCCCCTTGTTTTTCTGTATTAGAGGAGCTTCCAGGTTTTACTTTTAAGTATTTTTACATTAGTGCATATTGACCATTCTCTTTGATGTTCAGAGCTCTTTTGATCATTTTCTGTAGGAGAGGTCAAGTGGCAACATGTTCCCTTGTAGTTTGCTTATCTGGGAACAATTTAATTTTTCCTTTATTTATAAAACTAAGTTTTCCAGGATGCACAATTCTTGTCTGATGATTATTCTATTTAAGAGTACTAAAAATGGGACCCCACACCTTTGTGGTTTGTATGGTTTCTGCTGAAAAGTCTGCTATTTATGTGGTGGGTGTTCTTTTGCAAGTTTACCTGATGCTTTCATCTTGCAGCATGTAAAATTCTCTCCTTCACTTTTACTTTGCTAGACGAATGACTGTATATCTTGGTGGTGTCTTGTTTGCAATGAATCTTCAAGGAATTCATTGACCTTCTTATACCTGATATCTAGGAAGACTAGGAAAGTTATCCTCCATAATTTCTTAAAATAGGGTTTTCATGCTTTTTTTCGCTTTTTAAATTTCTCCTTCAGACATATCTATGAATCTTACATTTGTACATTACGTATAATCCCATATTTTTTAGAAGTTTTCTTGATTTCTCTTGATTTATTTTCCTTGATTTTTAACTATATAGTTTAATTCAAAAGCCTTGTCTTTAAGCTCTGAAATACTTTTGCTGCTTGGTCTCATTTGTTATTGAAATTTCCACTGTATTTAGAAATTCCCTAAATGACTATTTCATTTCCAGGATGTCTGTTTTTGTTTTGCTTAGTTTTGTTTAACTATCTCTTCACTGAATTTTTCATTAATGTCTTGAATTTGCATGTGTGTCGGCTTTTGACTTTCTCATCAATCCTTTTAAGCTTACTTGCAATTCCTATTTTAATTTCATATGTGATGTTTCAGAAGTTCTTTTTGGTTGATGTTCATTGCTGGGGAGCTAATGCTTTTAGGGTGTTGAAGGAATCTATTTTTTCTTTTTTTTATTAAATCATAGCTGTGTACATTAACGCATTTATGGGATACAATGTGCTGGTTTTACATACAATTTGAAATACTTACAACAAACTGGTTAACACTGTTTGGACCACATCTATGGTGCATTTTACAAGGGTACATGTCAAATCTACTAAGTGTAGAGTATAAATGTCTTAACATAATAATTAAGAAAGTGTGCTGAAGGAATCTATTTTTTCATTTTGCCAGCATTCCTATGCTGGTTCCTTCTCATCTGGAATCTCTTCTCTTGACTCAAAACCTATAGCATTGTGGTACATCTGTTCTCCTCTGCTGCCTATTGTAGAGAGCGAGAGGTCCTCTGCCTTTCACCCCAGGCTGGTGGGTATGCCTGCAGTGTCGCTGGCGTTTTGCATCATTTGGAACTCAGGCTCCTGGGAGGGTGTTTAGGTGCCAGGGGTGGTGGGCTGGGTTTGGTGCTTCTTGGTTTCTGGGACCCTGGCTGGCAAGCTTGAATCCTGCTCTGGAAGAGTGCTCAGGTGGGAACTAGACACCCAGCAGGTCCATACACTGCAGCTCTCCTCCATATCCCCTTTCCAGCTGGCACAGACCAGACAAGTGCTGAGGGACATTCATGTGGAGGGGCAGCTGGTCCCCAGGCTTCTGTGAAAGTTTGGGTGGAGGCAGAGCTGGTCCCTCTCCATGGTGGCTGTGGAGGTGGGTAGCTCTGGGGATTTTCTGGCACCTGTCTCCCTTAGCAGTGGCAGCAGCAGTGAGTGAGTGGGGCCTACTCAGTGGGGTCAGAAAGGGTGGGTGGCCCGGTGCATCTGTTCCCTCCCAGAACTTTGGCAGCAGGAGCTGTACTAGGGGCTGGGGCCCACTTGGCAGCATCAGCAAGGGTACGTGACCTTGTTGATTTGCTCTCACAGGCTCCCTGGCAGCAGCAGCAGCAGCGGTGGCAGTTACATTTGACCCCGGGGCACTTCCCCACTCCCTTCCTCATCTGGTAGCAGCAATGAAGTGGCAGAGGTCACTCACAGGCACATGCAGCCATGTGGGACTGGACTCACGGAACGACACTGGATGCAGCACACAGGGCGCAGAAGCCTGTGGGATCCTGCTGGGCTCTGTCCCACAGCGATGCTGCTGCCCACCTCCCAGGACACTCCCTAGTCAGTCTGGAGGCCCCCAGAGGGGGAGAGCCCTCTCGTAGCTGACTTGAAAAGTTCACAGGAGGAGCGTAGGGTGCCGGGGGTTTCTCAGCTGTCCTTTCCCCACAGGTGGGCACCTTTATAGCCCAGGTTGGTCACCCTGCATCCTCCTTCCTTACTCTTTGTGCTTCTTGTCATATCTCTGTTGAGTTTTGATGCTCTGTCCCCAAGGATCCATCTAAGGTTGAAGATTTAATCACCTCTTTCAATGCTCTTCACTGCAGTGGTGTGTGCTGCCTGCTTCTAGTCCACCGCCTTGCTTGTCCCAGAGATCTTATCCTGGATCTTTTCACCATATTTATGTGTGAGATGCATTGATCTGACCACCAGATTCTATGCTGATCTGGACACAACAGGGACATCCCATCCAGCGAGGATGTCAGGAGTTATTCACTGTTTCCTCTGCCTCTGCATACCTTCATTTTATTTTATTTTATTTTTTTAATAATTTTATTGAATCATAATTATGTACATTGGTGCAATCACAGGGCACGATTCATATACATTCAGAAATATTTTGATCATACTGTTACAGATATCCTTCATGGCATTTCCTTGATCA